>NEWO01000836.1:240311-258537 GCA_003013225.1 Phalaenopsis aphrodite
TCTTATTAGAGCTAAAGAACTCCAGAAGAAGCACAACATGAAAGAGAAAACCAGCGGAGATAGTCTGACAGTTAGAGGAAGATCGAGCAAGAAAAGCTTCAAAAGTGATCAGAGCAGATCAAAGTCCAGAAGGAAGGGCAGAAGTCAGTCTTCTAAGAGATCTAACAAGTGTTACCACTGCCACAAGGAATGTCACTTTAGAAAGAACTGTCGGGATAGAAAGAAAAGTTTTCAGGAGAAGTCCATAGATTTTGGAGAGGCAAGCGTAGCCTCAGATGACTATGATTCAGCTGAAGCTCTGGCAATCACAGAATCTGAATCTAGCAAGGAGTGGATTCTTGACTCAGGGTGCTCCTTCCACATGTGGCCTCACAAATACTGGTTCGAGTCACTGCAGCTGGAGAACGGTGGGTCTGTTCTACTTCGTGATAATAAAGCTTGTAGGGTAGTCGACAGCGGGACAATCAGAATGAAGATGTTCGATGAAGCTGAAAGGATACTGCAGCACGTCAGGTATGTCCCGGAACTCAAAAGAAATCTGATCTCTCTAGGTATGCTGGAGTCAAGTGGATACTCATTCAAGACAGAGAATGGTTGCATCAGAGTATCCAAAGGTTCTCTCATAGTCATGAAAGGAATCAGAAAGAATGGACTATACTCACTAGTTGGAAGAACCGTGATCGACAACTTCTCAAATGCAATTCAATCAGAACCTAACAGGACCAGACTATGACACCTGAGACTGGGGCATGTAAGTGAAAGAGACTTACAAGAACTGTCCAAACAGAGTTTGCTATGTGGAGATCGAGTCAGCAAACTGGAATTCTGTGAACAATGAGTTTTGGGGAAGGCCACCAGGGTGAAGTTCTCTACCGGAACTCACTCATCAAAGAAACCCCTTGACTATGTTCACAACGATCTATGGGGGCCAGCCAGAACTCAGACTCATGGAGGAGGGAGATACTTCATGTCCATCATAGATGACTACACCAGGAATGTATGAGTTTTCATGCTTAAATCAAAGGATGAAATCTTTCAGAGATTCAGGGACTGCCTAACTGTCACAGAAAATAAGATGGAAACCAAGCTGAAGCACCTGAGAACTGACAATGGCTTAGAGTATTGTTCAGAGCAGTTTGAGGAGCTGTGCAGGAGGAATGACATCACAAGGCACAAGACAGTCCGAAACACTCCTCAATAGAATGGTCTGGCTGAGAGGATGAACAACTGTCCTAGAGAGAGTGAGGTGCATGCTGCTAAATCTAGGTATACCCAAAACATTCTGGGGTGAAGCTGTGTCAACCGCCTGTTACCTTATCAACAGATGCCCATCAACTGCTATTGATATGAAGACACTTTCGGAGATGTGGTACGAGAAACCAGATAACTATGATAATCTCAAAATTTTTGGATGTGCTGCATATGCTCATGTTAGACAGGATAAGCTGGAAGCAAGGACCCTGAAGTGCATTTTCATTGGATACCCACCTGGAACCAAGGGCTACAAACTCTGGTGCCTAGATCAACAGAAATGCATCATCAATAGAGATGTGACATTCAATGAGTCCAAAATGGCGAATCTGTATAGCCATGCTGCCAAAAATAACATCACTAAGGAGGATTCTTCAATTGAGGTGGAGCTGTAACAACAACGAACTTTGACAGATCAAAGGACTGTTGTGAACGATCAGGATGAAGTGGCAGAGGAGCAACAAGTGATTGAGTCAGAAAGAAGATCTGATGACTACAACTTGGTAAGGGATAGACAAATAAGAACTATCAGACCGCCAGAGAGATACGGTCATGCAGATATGATCTCATATGCTTTAAGTGTTGCCGAAGAGATAGAAGAAGCAGAACCGAGCAACTACAAGGAAACCCTAAAGAGCAAGGAAAGACTCAGGTGGGAAGAGGCAATGGATGAGGAAATGACTTCTCTGATGAAGAACAAAACCTGAGAACTTGTGGATCGACCAAAGAACAAACGAGTGGTTGGTTGCAAGTGGATCTTTAAGAAGAAGGAAGACACGTCAGATATTAAGAGGATCAGGTACAAAGCCAGACTCGTTGCAAAGGGATTCACTCAGGTAGAAGGAATCGATTTCAACGAAATCTTCTCGCCCGTCGTGAAGCACTGCTCTATTAGGATAGTCTTAGCACTAGCAGTTCAATTGAATTTGAAGTTAGAGCAGCTAGATGTTAAGACCGCGTTCCTGCATGGAGAGCTTGAAGAAACCATCTACATGGATTAGCTAGATGAGTACTGCACACCTAAGACAAAAGACAAAGTTTTCTTGCTGAAGAAATCTTTGTATGGACAAAGCCCCAGACAATAGTACAAACGATTTAATGAGTTCATGCTAAAGATCAGATTTGTCAGATGCAGCTACGACAGTTAGGTGTACATGAAATGATAAGACGGTGAAATAAGTACCTACTTGCTTCTTTATGTGGATGATATGTTAGTAGCCAGCAGAAGCAATGAGAAAATCCAGAAGATCAAAGGTATGCTCAATTATGAATTTGACATGAAAGACCTATGACCTGCTACAAAGATCCTAGGGATGGAGATTACTAGAGATAGGAAAAATGACACCTTATTCTTGTCTCAAAAGTCATATATTCAGAAGGTTCTAGCAAGGTTCAACATGCATGAGGCTAAGCAGGTTGCAACATCTATTGACCAACACTTCAGATTGTCAAACTCTCAAGCATCAGAGACTGAAGACGAGAAAAGGTACATGGAGGGTGTCCCCTATGCCAGCGGGGTTGGTAGCATCATGTATGGGATGATCTGCAGCAGATCAGATTTTGCCTACGCCGTCAGCATTGTAAGCAGGCTCATGGCAAACCCAGGACAGACTCACTGGGAAGCACTAAAATGGATCCTGAGGTACCTGAGAGACACTACAGACCTGGGTCTACTCTTTAAAAGGCAGGAAGACAAGGAAGAAAAGGTAGTTGGTTACGTGGACTCCGATTATGTAGGAAGCATTGACACCAGGAAATCACAAACCAGATTCATTTTCACTGTCTTCGGTACCGCAGTCAGTCGGAAGTCTAACCTCCAATCCGTTGTGGTCATCTCAACAATAGAGGCCGAATACATCGCTGTGACTGAAGCAATCAAGGAAGCTATGTGGCTAAAGGGCATGGCTGAGGAGCTTGGGATACATCAGAAGGTGATAACTGTGTTTTGCGACAACCAAAACACCATTCACCTAACCAAAAATCAGGTATTTCATGAAAGATCCAAGCATATTGATATAAAACTTCATTGTGTGAGGGATGTCGTCGCGAAGAGTTCAATAGTAGTGGAGAAGATACCTACTGAAGAAAATCCTGCTGATATGCTCACTAAGGTGCTACCGACAACTAAGTTCAGACACTGTCTGGACTTAGTAAACTTCACCAAGGGCTGAGGGCCCCTCGGGGGCCAGGTGGAGGGAATCTTTACTTCGAATTTGAGGGTCAAGGTGGAGAATTGTTATTTTGACCCCAAATTATTGAACTAAGTTAAAAGGGCTTTTTTGTAATGTCGTACCGCTCACCTACCACATCTTACCTACCGCTCACCTATCTCCACCTACCACTCTCTTGCTTCTATAAATAAAGAGGGTGTGAGACTTAGGAGAGCAAGGGAAGAGATCGTAAGCTACCACAAAGAAGAAGAGAATAGCTAGAGAAAAGGAAGAGATCTTAAGCTACCACAATGGAGGAGAGAATAGCTAGAGAGCTAGAGAGGAGGAGAGCATCTTGAGGCCTTGTATCGAGGTGTCGCTTAAGAGGGAGACCATAGAAAGAAGATGAGGGATCATCTCTATGTACAAGCTATGTATTCTCCATTTCTTTTGCCTTAGTGAACTATTTGATTGATTCCCTTCCGTGGACGTAGATCCAGTTGGATCGAACCACGTAAACGATCTGTGTTTGTTTGTGTTCTTTGCGTTTTTCATTTTGATGCCAGGAAGTACATATCTCACAACACCTCTAAAATTCACATATGACAATAATACTTTATTAGTACTTCATTATTCCCTATTTCCCTCTCTGACTTTTCTATTTTTTTTCCTAACAAAACTAAAAAAAAATTACTGGAATAGCTAATCATAGTATTAACTTAGGATTTGTATTTAGGCAACATATACATGCATATAACTATTTTAGCTCTCAAATGGAAAATTTCCAAACGGTCTTTGAGTTGGCATACATACCTCAACTCATTCATCTCATTCTATTTTGAGTCTTCACACCAAATCCCTAAAGGATGATAAACTGAGATTTTTTCACTACCAAGCTCGCCTCCTTTGCAATTTGCTGTAGGCAAGCATGGGTGGTCTTGCTCGTGTCGAGAGCTAGCGCTCGCCTGCGGGGTGGGCCGCTCTTCCTCTCCCATTCTTTCTCGCTCTTCTCTTTTGTACTCTCTATTTCACTCACCCCCCTTTTCTGCTCAACTGAGGGCATTAAATTCTTGATCATTGGTTGCATGGGATGGTAACCATGCCTCCATGAGTGAATAACAAAACCTGTTTAATAGGTGTCATAAATATCCCCATTTTCTTCAATATTTTTTTTTATCTTTATCTAATTAAGTTAATTGTGGGTTCATTTATAATTAATTTTGCTTTAATTATTAATTTATTTAATACTTTTGTTAACTAATTTAATTAATCTATTTAAATTAATTATTACTTAAGTAATGAAAAAAATGTTATTATTATTACAAAATTTATGTAAACGGTGAGTTACAATCTAGTTTGTTAGTTGTGTTCTTTCTGTTACCAGATAACCACTGATAATATAGGGTGATTGTAGGTGCTGATTTTCTAAATTAAAATTTATCCGAAATCAACTTTTTAGCATGGACTCCTGACATGGGGCGAAAAATACCGAGCTTATAGACACATATAAGTGGCGGTATTTATAAATTATATTCTATATACATGTGTAAGATATTAATAACTAGATGTATTATTATTAATATCCAGAAGAAGGATTATATGTGTGATTTTACTGCAAAACTTGTGAATACATCAAGTTAATGGTGTTTAGTGATATTGATTAATTAGGTTAACCATTGAACTTGGGATATCTTCTGTTGCTATGCCAATATCTCTCACTAGGTTGAAGGTGGTCAAATTCTGTCCTACTATACCCAGCACTGAATGATTGAGTGGAGTATAAATAATGTTGATTTAACATACAACCATATTGATGTGGCATGTCTTATAGGTGCTATCTTGGTGGTGTCCAAGAAGAGCCATAAACGTTTTAGAAAAATACAAAATGCAAGTTACACCAAATGGCATACTAGTGTCAACCTGATATTCCATGGCTCTTTTTACGCATCCCCACTATATAATGATTAGATTTTCTACATATTGCTTGAGTCCTTTGTCAAACATTTCAGCATTTGGTTTGATTGCAGGATCTTGAACTTCTGATGAAAGAGGACTCTGATGATTTGGATTTAGATGACAAATCTTGCAATTCATATTCCAGTGCAGGGAAGCAGGAGTCTGAATCTCATCGCAGGAAGAGGGATCTGCTTATGGTAGGTAGCTGTTCTTCTGATGATTTTGATTTGTAGTAGTTTCATAATTTATTGTCTTAGTTGTTTTTACTTAATCTTAGGTGCATTTACTTCACCTTGCTTGCTCTTCTGGTGGAGCACTTTGTCATGATTTGCCACTAATTTCATCGGAGTTATACAACTTGGGGGTATGTCATATATCTACTCTAGCTATGAGTTTCCTTGCATTTCCAACAAGCTTATGTTTAGTTTATCCTTCATTTAATTTGGAACGATTCAGATGATTTCAGACTGGGCCAAGGATCTATCTAATGGTTCTCCTTCAACTTTTAGTAAAGTTTTTAGTCATGCTTTTGAGCATCACTTGGTTAGCTTATCTTTGTGCTCGTGTTTCTTTGTTTCTCCTCTTTGTGTGAGCAACAATTGGGTGGTGCTGATATTTTTCTTTGGACTTCCGTATGTAGAATGCCTCTAGAATTTCTGAATTTTGGAAGCCTGCCAACATTTTTAGTGGGGATAACGTGTCATCTCTTATGAATTCCCGCTATCTGAATGACTTTGAGGAAATACATTCCCTTGGTAAGCACATGAATTTTTGCGGCCTTGCTTTAGTAACTATATCCATAATGCTTTTGCCTATGTACATTTCTAGTACATTGATGCCACTTCGATTTTAATTATATATTTGATGATCCAACACGGGTAAGAATAGACAATCAGATGTTGAAATTTCAGTTTCAGTTACTATCATTTAGTATGAAATATCCTGTGAAATGAAAGAGTCACTAACGAAATAGAAATTCAGCTTATTTTTAAAGAAAACATTCATGAAGGAACTTACTTTTCTCTATCTTGATTGCATCTTCTATAAACCTTTCCTCTTCTTCCACTTACTTTCTAACAAAAAAATTCTGAAATTTATTATTTTAAAACTTGAAGAATTGTCGACAATTCAATGAATAGTCATAAAGTTAAAGTAATATAAAAGAATTGAAGAGACGGTGTGTAGACTAATTAAAATTTATTAAATCGTAATAAATTTTTTATTCGTTCAAGTATGGTCATCTAAAAGATTAAATTTTTTTAATAATGATAATATTATATCCTATTTATATTTTACATCCATTATAGGAGCATTGCTTTAAATATTTTATTTAAAGTACTTTACTATCAATATCTTTTTTCAATTTACTTGTCTGGGTATTCTACCGTTTATAGCGATTACCGTAAAGAGATGAACTTCATTAGGCAACATGCACATACAAATATTCTAAGCATGTTGAGAAAGTTGTAATATAGGTGACACAAACGTGAAGACTGCATCAGCTAGGAGCTATGGCCAATTGAACTGGTACAGATGGGGAACGTGAGGCTTGACCGGTCTCTTAGGGTCTGGAGTTGCCTCCCAACATGTGGGGGGCATTCATTTGTTGTTTAATAGTATTTATATGTATTTTGTGTTCTAGGTTTAGTTTTGCTCTTTTTTTTTCTGTCGGGATAATTGTCGGCGCTCCAATTCTGCCTTCTAGGCGCTGTATTTGAAGGCATGAAGGTGCCCTGGTTGTAACTCATGTTGAGGTGGTGTTTATTTATCAATCCCTGCTTCCCCTCTCCTTCATTCTAAGTTTCCAACTGTCTGATCTGCTGCTGCAGCCCTGCTAGACTGCTCTGCCGGCTGCTTGTTGTTTCCCTGCCACCAGCCTTCCATGCTTGCTGTTTCCACCTTGTCTGCTAGTCTCCTACTGCTAACTCCTTCCTCTCCTTGCTGCTGCCCTACCTGCAGGCCCCTTTTTCCTTGCCACATTTCAGTTGCCAGCTGCCTCGCATACCTTGTTTCCATAGCACTTTATCGTCACTTTCCAACCTCCTTCAATTCAGCCCTAGTTTGATGTTTACGTTGAGTGTCTTGTATTTTCTATTTTAGTGTTTCTTATAATTCATATTTGTTTTTTCCATGATAAAAATTGCATTTTTCTTATTTTTTGGTTAACTCTGGTATCAATACATTTTTATATAACCAATACATCTTGTACTATAATTTAACCACGAACACGTTTGCAATTTCAATCTATGTAAACAATTATCAAACACATTTGGTTTAGAAAAAATAAACATAATTACGACAATTCAAAAATGTGAGTTGCTTCTCAATTTTTTTGGCGACTTCCTTGCCTTTATGTTCTGACATAGACTTCAAATGTTTTGCTTTAGCTTCTAACTCTTAAGCATCTTGTCATTATTATAATAATTTGCCAATACACACATAAATATAATATTTATTTATCTTGACTTTTTTTTTTGTAAAAAACTTTTTTTACTTAAATTTGTTTTCCTTAATTATTCATGTTTCTTTTCTAATAAAGATAGAAATTATACTTAATTACTATTCCTTTGAGTAATGTTATTGTAGTTGGGTTGTTCCACTGCATTATTGATGTCACGATCCAACTCGTGGCTTGGAATTAACCAAGATGAGAACGGACGACCGAATAGTAAAAATCAATTTTCTGCTATTCTATTTCTATCACTATGGTTTAATATTTAAATATTTATGAAAGAGTTTATAATGATATCAATTAAAATTAATAAGTAGAAATTTACACTTTTTCGATTGTTGTTCATGCCTCCTATACACATTTGATCATCTTTTATTCATCTTTTTCAAAAAGCATAAAACTTAAATAAATATTAAAGCAACATAATGAGTTATCTAAAGATAACTCGGGAGTAATTAAACTTCTAAACTACAATAATACAAGGAAAAGAAATCAATATGCCTGCTGATTTTTCTTATCTCTATAAGAAATTTTGGATTATGCTGATATTTCATATTTTATAAGAATTCTTTGAATATACTAATGCATGTATCAATGAAATTACTCAATAAAAATATCAAAAACATCTATATGCATTTACTTTAACTTTACATTGACTTTATACTTTTAAATACACATTTGTCTGCTTAAAAATCACGGTCAACAAAACTTAATATATCTCTGAGCATTATTATTTTGTCGACACAACGATTAGCGATATAAACATTACAATTGTGTAGGGTGAAAAAAATCTTACCCGTCATTGGTTAATATTATCCTGTTGGTAAAACAGTTAATGATCTAAACAACATAATTGTCAGGGGTAAAATTTTTTGACTATTTGCCCTTGGTTGATATTATCTCATTAGCATTGCGGTTATGATCTAAGCATCAAAATTATCTAGGATGGTAGAAAAACTATGCATGTGGGTACATTGACATCTCTTGCTTGTACTATTAGGCGGTGAACTCCTTTCTTAACAGACATATACTAGTATATAAACATTATATAAGTTATTGCATTCCTCATAACATGCATTCATCCAAGACATCTTCGTTCATCTACTAACACATACTTAGTCTGCTGTGTAACTAATTGACATACCTATCTCTCATATCATTCATATCTCTTAACTTATGCATTTCTTTTATATCATGTATATCGTTCATATCATTCATGTCTCTTATCTCATGCATATCTCTTATAACATACATATCTTTCATATTATGCATATTTTTCATGTATATTAATATGAAAAATCTGCCTAAACTAGAGCATACATTGAGTAAACTTACATTTTGAAATAAAAAAATATTACTAAAATTTAAAAATATAATTACTTACCTCAATTACCACGTTAGATTCTTAATCTTCAGTACCTAGCTGGATGTCGCGATAACTTTTATGTGGATATTAATAACCTATAAAATAAAAATCAAACTTTAAGATTTAAACAATTTCCGTTAATCAAATTATTTTTCTTAGCATAGGATTAATTTAATTGAATTTATGTAGTTCTCTTACGACTAGCTTCCACGTGCTTGCTTTGAGCTCACTAACTTGGGTAAACAGTCTGAAATTCGTAAATATCCTACAATTTCGTAATATCATGACTCATAAAGTGATTTAACCAAAACATAATTGATTAGCCTAAACATATCTTAAATGACATTCATGGCAACCCGTTGGGAAGAATATAAAGTCCTACACTGGTGGAGTTATTAGCAGGCTGGCAGTAGCAATATACAACACTATGTTAAGTGTGGAAAACAACATCGTGGTGAATATTTATTTGGATCGAAGGTGTGTTATTGAAGCAGACAGCCTGGACATCAAGGGATAATTGCCTTGTTCAGAGATTCACATCACATGCTAACCTAAGAAGAGATTCAACTCAAAAAAATTTCAGAAAGGATTTACTTTTAAAAGTGATCAGTAGAGGATAACAGACGACACAGTGACTCGTAGTGAGCTACAAAGGCAGAATATTCGCCCCATAGTTTATTCCTCAACTCATCAGGAACCGAAAAAACATGTGGCCTTTGTTGCTGATGAATAGAGTTTATTGGATGAATTTTCTTTTAACTGTTATGTTGAATTTATCAGATATATAATTTATCATATATGCTTTAGTTACTACTTAAAAAGAAACAAACTTTTGTAGTCACTTCATGTTTCATCTTTCATAATATATATTTATATAGTTGATGTGGTGTTCATGAATTTTGAGGTTGAAATTTTATGTGGTGAAATCAAATAAAAATTTTAACAATTTAAAGTGCACTCCCAAATTTCATTTCTCAGATTTCAACCGAAGTAATTTTATTAAATTCTTTTAACCAAACCGATCAATTCAATATATAATACTATATGTAAATTATGAATTAATTGAGAAATATAAAAATTGAAAGTTATAAGTTTAATTATATTTAATTAACCATTAATTATCCCTCCCTAATCCGTCGTTACTGGTCGCAACTGACATACTCCTGCGATATTTACTTTTGGTTGGCGTCGAATGGGAAGGTATCTTTCGAATCTTCGAATTCTCTCCCAACCCTCTCAGTTTCATCCGCATGGGAGGTCTCGCATGATTCGTGGCAATTTTCAAAATGAAAGTGTGAAAGGAAATTAATATTTTAAATAATGTGAATGAGGGTTTCATACCATTAGATTTCATCCCTGAAGCCGGAACAGAGGCGGCCTACCGCAGAAGCTGCGGGAGACGGAATCGAGCGAGACCTCTCGTGCGGACAAAACCGAGAGGGGTGGGAGAGGACTTCGAAGATTTCGAAGAGACCCACCCCATTCGACGCAAACCAAGGGTAAGTTTGGGAATAGTGATGTACGATTTGGGAGGTATAGTTAAGGGTTAATGCTTTCAAATTTTATATTTCCCAATTCATGCATAATTTACATATAGTATTATATATTGAGTAGATTGGTTTAATGTATAGAATTTTATAAAATTACTTCAATTGCAATCTGAGGGATGTGAAATTTGGGGTGCATTTTAAGTCGTCAAAACTTTTACTCGATTTCACAAAACTGGTTATTATAATCCCTCCTCATGACAAAATTTCGTTCTAGAAATTCATGATCTTTGTATTAACTATATTAACACATATTATGAAAATGAAACATAAAGTGATTAGAAAAGTTTATTTTTTTTAAAGTGATGACTAAAATATATATGATAAACTATATATCTGATAAATCCAACATAAGACTCAAAAATAAGTCATCCATCAAACTCTATGCATCAACATCAGTGGCAACATGCTCTTCCGGTTCCTGATGAGTTAATGAATAAACTCTTGGGTGAATGTTCTGCCTTGGTAGCTGATGAGTCATGGTGTCACCTTTTATTATCCTCTGCTGACAACTTTTACAAGTAGATCCTTTATGAAAATTCGTCTGAGCTGAATCCCTTCCTGGGTTAGCATCTGATGTGGATCTCTAAACAAAATTAGGGCAATTTCTCTTTGGATATTGAAGCTATCTATGTAAATAGCACACCTTCAACCCAAATAAACATTCACCATGATGTTGCTTTCCACACTTAACGCGGGGCTATATATTGCTGCTGCCAGTCTGATTGATAACTCCACCAGTCTAGGATTTTAGCTTCTTCCCAATAGACTCTCCTCCTAAATGAACTGTTGGTGTCACTTCTTCCGAACTCTCTCTTATGCAAATTCCTTACCCTTCTAGGTTTGCTGAAAGTCAATTTCTATTTGCCTAGTCTTCTGTGCTAGTAATGAATGGTCTTCAATCCCAAGTGACAATAGTGGCCGCCTAATTGAATCCTTCAATCCAGAAAGAAATCTGTGATATTTATCCTTTATATTTGGAATGAGTTGGGATGCATATCTAGATAAAATAGTGAACTCTGCTTCATACTGCATAGCTGATCAATCTCCTTACACCAATCTAATGAATTTAGCTTGCATCTGTCTCCTGGCTCACAATGGTACAAATTAATCTCTGTTTTTTCTCACTAACTTGTCTAACTACACCAAGTTGATAGTTCTGCCTCCAAACTTCTCCTGATCTATCCTTGCCACCATCTTTTGGCTTTCCTGTCAAAAACAAAATTAGTCAGGGCAACTCTTTTTTCTGGTAGGCATGACAATCCATCAATAATCTTCTCCATTATCATTAGCCAGTTTTTAGCTTCTATTCTCCTACTTCAGAAAATAATGGTGGTCTCATATTTTCGAGGAGCTTCAAGTATTTATCCATTGGTGCTCCTCCACTGCTACTAGCTTGAGATTGAGAATTCTTAATCAATCGAGTCACAACATTCATCTTATCAGAAAATGCACAAGTGCTGACTGTGACATTCTGGGGTATATTAAATTCTATATTATCATCTCTGATCTCTTCCTCATGATCATTTATAACTATGAAATAACAGTAATATAATTTAATTATACTCGATTAAGTTTTTTAATTTCTATTATTTATAACATAATACAATTATTTTTTTGGTTTTTTTATCTAAATCTTTTGTTCTGATATCAATTTCATTAACCCAACCCGTGGCTTGGAATTAACAAAGACGGGAATTGACTGTTGGATGATTAAAATCAATTTTTTGTTATTTTATTTCTATCACTAACTGTAAAATATTCAAATGTTCATGAAAGTTACTAAAGTAATTTAAAGTAAGAAGTAGAAATTTGTATTTTTTGGATTGTTGTTCTGGCCTTCTATACACATTTGATTTTTTTTTATTCTTCTTATTCATAACCTTAAAATATAAAAAAAATATTCAAACATAATGAGTTATCTAAAAATAACCTTGTAGTAATCATACTTTTAAACTACCCAAAGAAAAAAAATTAATATTCTTGCGGGTCTTTCTTATCTCTATAACAAATCTTAAAATATGTTAATCTTTCTTATTTTTATAAGAAAAATTTGAATGTATTAATGCATGTATCAATGACCTTAATGTAAATTTCTAAAGTTTCTATATGCATTTATTTTAGCTTTACTTTTACTTTATAATCTTTACATGCATATTTGTCTGCTTAAGGATCACTTTTAACAAAACCTAACACATCCCTGAATAATAATGTCCTGTTGACACAACGATTAACAATCTAAACATCACAGTTATATGGGGTGCAGAGGCTCTTAACTGGCCCTGACTGATATTATCAGTCGGTACAGTAGTTAGCGATGTAAATCTCACAATTATCTGTGGTGATCAGCTTTGTCTACTTGTCTCTTGTCGATATTATGCCTTCGGCATAATGATTTGTTGATCTAACCATTACAATTGTTGGGATGGTAATAAAACTCTGCACGTAGGTACACTAACGTCCCCTTTTCGTACCATTACGGGGTGAACTCTTATCATGCATATACCATCATACAAGCATTTATATATAAGCTAATACATTCTTCTAATATATCTTCATTCATCTCTTCTCTGATCCCGCTCGGCTCTGCTAGGGTTTCGCCCGATGGCGAACCCTAATAGCAGCTACGTCTTCACTGGTCTTCGCGCTCAACTCAGTTTGTCTCCCTCGCTTCTTCTCTTGCTCTGAGACGCGTCTTCCCGTCTCGCGAGATTTCCTCGATCTGCCGCTCATCTGCGAGACCTTCTCGCGTAGCGATTCCTCTGCGGCCCGACATCTCTGAGGCTCTGCGGCTTGTCTCACGTTATCACATTCTCACGTCTTTCCTCTGCAGCTCTCTCTCGTGGGTGTGCTCCTCTGCAGCTTCTCTGCGCTCAGTGCTTCCTCTCTTCTTTCTTTCAAAGCTTTCGATGACTTCAGACATATCGTATGCAGCTGCTCTTTCTGGTGTCCGCGCCTCAGACACACCTAAATCACCATCTTTCCCTCCAACCGCGTCTCCCCTTCCTCTTTCTACGACCGTTGTCGAGGGAAGGATCGAACAGGTTTTATCTGACTTTGTTCCTTCTCTTATTTCTAATACTGGGGGGGTTTCTGTCTCTACCCCTATTATTATTTCGCATGCTGATATAAACCAGAAAACTACTTACTCTACTGGCATTGTCCCGATTGAGATTACAAGGCAGGATTTAAATGTTTTGGAGATTCATAGCATATCTAATTCTTCCTCTCTCCCCTTTAATTCGAATGCTGATATTACTCGGGATTTTATCTCTGCAAATGTAATGGCAACAGGTGAAATTCCTGGGCAGGCTCTTGCTGTTCTGGATCCTTCTATTAATGTTGAGGGGGCTCGACCTTCCTCGGCATCTCTTCCTGATGCCTTGAATATGGATAATATTCTTTTTATTCTCATCACAATGATACTCTCTCTGACACCTTGTTGAATGATATTTCAAAAGTATTAAGAGATGAATGACATGTACAAAAATATCGTAGAAGGAAGAATAGAGTTCAAAAGGAGGTACAAAATCGTAGTAATGGGAATAATGGGCTAGAGATGAATCAATATTTTTCAGATGGAGAAAATGGACAGACCCGACCTAGATCTTCTAGGAAGGGTAATATGTCTAATCATGTTTAATATTCTTATCTAGAATATTATGGGAGTTGCGGATCCTCAATCTCTTGGTAGACTTAAACTTTTGTCAAGGATTCATAAGGTGGATTTTTTTGCTATTTTGAAACCCTTGGTCGCCTCTTTGGATGATTGAATCGGGTAAATTTAAAAACTTGTCTTTTTTTGCTAATTGTTCTAACAAAATTTGGTTGTTTTGGCGGAAGCATATCACGGTTTATGTCGTTACTGATGATAGGCAGTTTGTACATACTTACTTCTCTATGGATGTTTTCTCTGGCTTTCTTGCTTTTGTCTACGCCGGGACTTCTAATGCTGCTAGATTCGATCTCTGGCACAAGCTTTCTGTTATGGGTACTTCTATCAATCAAAATTGGATGGTTGAAGGAGATTTTAATATGGTGATGCATGAGTCTGAGAAATTAGGTGGCAGAAGATTTGACACCACCTTAACCAATAATTTCAATGAGTCATTAGCCTTTGCGGGAATCTCTGATTTGGGTTTTATCGGTTGTAAATTTACTTGAAAAAGGGGTAAGTTGTTTGAAAGACTTGATAGATGCCTTGCCAATCAACAGTGGCTTACCTCTTATGGTTTCTCTCAAGTTCAACACCTCTCCAGAATTGGTTGGGATCATAGTCCTCTTCTCTTATCATTTGATTATTTTAAAAAGTCCTCTACGTACCACTTTCATTTCTTAAGTGTTTGGGCTAGATATGAGGATTTCTTGAGATTAATTGCCGCAAATTGGAAATGTGAGGAGATGGGAAATGCTTGGTACATTCGTTGAAAATTACATAAGAAGGTGGTTGCTGCGTTAAGGTCTTGGAATTGGGATGTTTTTGGTGATTTCCATACTAGAGTTCAAAAAGCCGAACAAAAGGTGAATATGCTTCAGGCTCTTGATGAGAAAACCAATGATACCATCCAAGATTTACAGGATGCTAATAAAGAGTTGCTTGAGGCCTCTCTTTGGGAGGAGTTGCTACAACAAAAAGCGGGGGAGACCTATTTTTCTCAGGATGATAGAAACACTAAATATTTTCATGCTTGCATTAAACAGAGAAGAGCTAATAACATCATTGTGATAATTAAAAACAATGAGGGGAACTGGATTACTGGGGATGAGGAAATTGGGGAGAATGCGGTTCCTTACTTTTCTAAACTTTATGAGTTCCATGAGACATCAGGCTCTATCGATGCCTCTTTGTTTGACCATTTACGTCATCATATGGTGGATATTGATCTTTGTGATATTCTAACGACTGAGGAAATTTATTCTACCCTCCTTGAGATTAATTGTAATAAAGCTCCGGGGCCGGATGTCTACTTCCGCTTTCTACATTAAATGCTGGAGTATTGTTAAGGATCATGTTGTGGCGGCAATCCAGAGTTTCTTTAAAGGGGGAACTCCTGGAAATTATTTCTCTGCAGCTACTATTGCTCTCATTCCTAAAAATACTTAAAAAGAGCTCTTGAGATCATTTTAGACCAACATCTTTGACTTCTGTTATTTTTAAGTTGATTAGTAAGATTTTGGTCAGACGCTTCAACCTCATCTTCACAATTTAATATCTTTGAATCAATCTGCTTTTATTCAGGGGAGGGGAATCACTGATAATATTATGCTGGCTTAGGAACTCATTCTGGATATTGATAAAAAATGCAGAGGGGGCAACATGATTATTAAATTGGATATCCGTAAGGCTTATGATTCGATCAGCTGGGAGTTTATATTGAGGATTCTTCAGGCTCGTGGTTTCTCTCAGGAGTTTTGCAAAATTATAAATCTTTTCAGGCGTTACCCCGAGTTGCAATATGCTCATAAATCTAACATGGTGGTCTCTCACTTAGCTTATGCTGATGACATGATCCTATTTTCTAATGCTAGCAAGCATACGGTGAAGGAGATTCACAATTTAATGGTTGATTTTCCATCAGTTTCTGGCCTTTCTTTTAATGCTAGTAAATGCAACATATACTTGGGCAACATGATTAATTATTCTAATGCCTCATGGATTGCTAATTTTACGGGTTTCTCACTCTCTACTCTTCCACTTAAGTATCTTGGGGTTTTTCTCCTTAAAGACAGGAAGAGAAGTATACAGTTTGACGAGATTGGGGAAAAGATTTGGAAAAGAATCTTGGATTGAAAAAATAATTTCCTCTCATTTGGGGGCCGTATTACACAACTTAGGAGTATACTTCAATCGCTCCATTTATATATTCTTCAAGTTCTCCAACCCAAAAAAAAAACACTATACAATTTTGAAAGATGTTTCAATAAGTTCTTATGAATGAGAAATCACTCTGGTAGAAGATGGTTGCCTTGGAAGGATGTTTGTAAACCCACAAGAGCTGGTGGTTTGGGTTTCAAATTTCTGCAACATATTACAAATTTTAATGTTTTTAAGCAGTGATTTAATTTCAGGAAAAAAGAGTCGTTACGGGCTAACTTCATGCATGGGAAATATTGTCGCTTCTCTCATCCTGCTTTGATAAATTGGCGGTTAGGGAATTCCACGATGTGGAAGAGATTGCTTATTGTTAGAGATTGGGTGAAAAATTTCATTTATTATGAGGTGGGTGGAGGAAATCTTTCTTTCTGGCACAATTTTTGGTCCCATGTATTGCTGCATATGAGGGATACGAGGTTTTCTAATCTCAAAGTGTCGAATACTTGGGTTGACAGTCATTGGAACTTTCCTCTTCTTACTAGCATATTGGGGCTGGAGGGAGCTACTTTCATTTCCACTATTCCTATTGATCCTCATCTGCATGATACTTCTAATTTGAAATTACCCATGACGAGCTCTATTACTAAATCTTTATATGCTTCTCGTTATAATTTTCGAAATACCCCTTGGGGAGAGGGGGTGTGGAGTTGGGCATTAACCCCGTCGATGTCTTTCTTGGCTTGACGTATTTTTCATTCAATCATACATTGTGATGATATTTTAAAGATGAAAGGTTTGAGAATTGCCTCTCGATGTTGTTTGTGTAATACGGCGGAGGAGATTATTGAAAATATCTTCTTCTCGTGCCCCTTCTCATTATTCATTTGGAGAAGGGTTGGTTTGTTGTTTGGAACTATAGTTACTCCTGAGAGGAATTTTTTGCTCACCACATTGAGTTGCAATCTAGACTGTAAGAAGAAACACTTTTGACAAATCTATCCTTATATCATCTGTTGGTTTATCTGGATGACACAGAATGATATTATTCATGAAGGTAAGGAAATTCAGAACATGATGGTTTTCACTAATATCATTTCCTACATTAATAAATTATGGAGCTTGGGGAATTTTAAAAAAGGTTTCTTTTCGGGCATCAACTACCTTCTCGCTTTGGGGCACATGAATTTGGAGGTGAGGAGGCTCCTTCATCCACCAATCTTGGTTAGATAGCGTCCACCTCCTAGAGGGTGGATTAAATTTAATAACAGATGGGAGTTGGAAAGTCTCTAGTGCTGGGTGTGGGGGTATTGCTAGGTATCATGTTGGTAAATGTATACTCTTCTTCTCTTTTCCTTCTTATGCGGATTCTCCTATTATGGCTGAGGCTCGAGCTATTTTAAATGCAGCATTATTGACTCATTATTCAGTTGGAAGTATATTATTTTTGAATGTGATAATCGTATCTTAATTGATATTTTGGCTAATGGTGCTGATACCCCTTGAGATATACTTTATTATATATGGATGATTAAAGGATTAATTTCTAGTATGAATGTCATATGGAGTTTCAATTACCGGGAGGGTAATCAACCCGCTAATTGACTTGCTAACTTAAGATGATCTAGTCAAATTTGTAGGGTGGGATCTACTCCCCTCCTTTACATACTCTGTTGGTTGGTGATAATATTA
>NEWO01000837.1:21539-34054 GCA_003013225.1 Phalaenopsis aphrodite
ACTAGGCTTGCCACTTTTGAGAAGTGTCGTTGTCCCCAAATTTTGTTGTTTAATTCTTCTTTTCAAATGTCATGTTGGCGTATCTCAACTAACACTATCTATACAGACTCTTTATCTCTTCGTTGGTGTTCGTGATTCAACATCATCTTATTCTCTTCACCATAATTCAATATATATTTTTTTCATTAATGAGTGTCGTCGTAAATTTTTCATAGTCATCCAAGAGCGAATTCAACATCAAGAGCGTCTTATTTTTAACTTTAACATTGTCATCCAAATTTAACAAATCTACCAACAGCTTTGTGAAATCATGTAAATGCTCATCAATAATAACCTCTTCTCTTAAAAAATATGCATAATCAATATTTCATATGAAAACGATTCTTGATGCATTTGATTAGAAATTTATTTTCTAACATCCTCCATAATTTCCTTGTAGAAGCCTCTATCATTACCACATACTTGATTTCATAGGTCAAGCAATTTCGGGTTAAACCACAAGTTTAATTAATCTTCAATAAATCTCTCTCTAACATCTACTCAAAACAATTCTCCCTATCCAAAACTTTCTGAATTAAGAATAAAATGGCACATAATGACTAAACTTTTCCATTGTGATAATAATTATTAAATAACCTGACATAGAACTATCATTTATTAGGGTTTATTTGGGGCAGCTTTTTCGCACGTTTCATAGATTATATCAAAACTTCATTTCATATTTTCAATTGCACGCGAATCGCAGGATTATACCGGCGATTCGCGTTCGCCTGGAGCTTATTTCGGGTTTGTTACGCTTCTATCCCTCGCTCACAAAATCCACCTCACATCTAATGGCGACGGGCTAATTGAGAGGGAAATGCAAGTGGATCTGATCTTCCTCTCGCGTGCGCTTGTGGGAGTCTAGTTGTACATTTAACCCTAGCCGAGAGACCTTCTGTGCATCGACTCTCTGAGCTCGCTTTGGTCGCTGAAGGCATTAGTGTAAGCAAGTGCTTGTTCATTTATCATAAGGAAGTAGGTATTTTTGAGGTTGCTAAGGTTCAGGCAAGATGGATGATGGATTTTTCATCAGTTTGCTTCCTATTTTTTGCAGTTCATTGTGTGATTACTTATGTTGGATACTGTTTATGACTTCGAGAGCTGCTGCATTAAGGGTTTTCTTTGGTTTGCTGCGCTTTTCTTTGAAAAAAATTCACTTAAAACATTTCCTTAACATGAGCGAGCAGCTTTCCCGCTCCTCCGTGACTGATCTCCCCCAAAAGCCCACGGTTTGATTCCTGGCTAAAACCCAAAAAATTGACTGGAAACAGTGGAGATGAGAGCAGGGAAAGTCAAAGAGGAATCCAAGGGATCTTGATAGTTGCGAAGCTGCCACCGACCAATTGTCTTCTACATGTGGAGCAGCTGCCGGATAGCGCCTGACCTCGCCAGAACAACCACCCACCACACTGCCTGTCACCACAAAAAAAAGCACACAGTATAAGCTCCTCAAGCCATGCCTCTGCTCGTTCATTGAACTTCTTTTCAATCACAAACACTAAATTATGAAACCAATTTTCATACAAAACAACACAAAAGCATAAAATTGACAACAAACAAACACAAACTGTTTACATGATTTAGTGTTGAATTAATTTGTCTAATTTCATGAGAAGAGAGATTTCACTAATCCTAGATTGAGAAAATGAAAAACAACTTGGGGCTACAGCTTCACTTCTCACCATCTCTCCTCACATATATACTTTAATTACCTTTTATAAAAACAGATTAAAGCATCCAACTAAATAAAATTAAGTTTAAATTACCTTTAATTACAATAAAAGCAATAAACAACACAGGCTATAAGAAAAACTATTACATATACTCTGCCTTCATCTAAAAGCAGAACTTTTAGAAGTGAAAAAAATGTGCAGATTACCAAAAGCCAAAATCCAATTCCTAATTCAAACACAAAACCATCATACCCCACACCTCGAAAAACAGCCCTCCACATAAAATTAGAACGATCAGACCAAAACAATGAAATAGGAATCAGCCTCCAAATCCGTAGAGAGTTCGTCCCTGGCGCTTGAGGGCGTATACAACGTCCATGGCCGTAACTGTCTTCCGGCGGGCGTGCTCAGTATAGGTAACAGCGTCGCGTATGACATTCTCAAGAAAGATCTTGAGCACCCCACGCGTTTCTTCGTAAATTAGGCCGCTAATGCGCTTCACGCCACCGCGGCGGGCAAGACGGCGGATCGCCGGCTTCGTGATGCCCTGAATGTTGTCGCGCAAGACTTTCCGATGACGCTTCGCTCCACCCTTGCCGAGCCCCTTGCCACCCTTTCCACGCCCAGACATAGTCACAGCTCACAAGGTCTTCTTCCTTTTGAAGGAAAAAAACGCAACAGAGCTAGGTCAGAATACGGAGGACAATCTTGATGGAGACGAGGCAGTTGTAGCGTAATGTATATATATATATATTGCAGAGGAAGCGTAGGGTAGGATTCATTTTGGGCCTGAAGCGTGCGGAAGAAGAGAGAGCTTTGGTCTGATGGATTTGACATGGACGGTTGAGATGGATATTTCACGCTGGTTGCGGATTGGTGACGTGGCTTTTTACATGCACGATCTTAACGGCTGCTATTCGTTGTCAGTGTTAGATTTGGATTGCCGCGAAATTTTTTTAAATTAATAATTTTAAAAAAAATAAGAGATAATTAATAGTTATCAGACGTAAAGTTAATCATTAAACTTAAAAATTTTACTGGAGGCAATTGAAGAGAATCTAATCGCATAGTTGAGCAATAATCAATTTGTTTTATTGATATACTGATATTCCAATTACTATGATCATTATTTTGATGTTTGAATTCCTTAAAATAAATATCTCTAGGGTGAAACAATTGAAAAGGTTTTACGGTTCATGCGGGGCAACTTATTTGGCACCGTGCATTTTGAAAACGCCTTGATGCATCGCTGCTGCTTATCGTAATAATGTAATCAATATTTCTTATAAACGTGGTTGCAGACTCGACCCCACAGTTGGCGTTTCTTCGCACGTTTATTACCTCGCTTCCCCTCTAGACCGCATTCTTTTTATGCCCTACGTGTTTGACCCGACCCGCAACTACACAATTATTTAGTTTCCTGACAAAAAACCTAACCCGATTTTCTTAGGTAACTAGAGTTGATTTATATTTCACACACTAGGGGTTCAACGCAAGTGCACGTATCGTTTTAAGTAATATAGGACTTTATTTAAAAACCCTCAGTATTGATCCCACGGGGAAGCAAGGTAAGAAATCCCTTGGCTAATTCTAGTCAACTAATATTAGGTCTTAGTTCTAAATTTTCAAATAGTTCAGTTTTCCTAATTTTACTAATTTAATATAAAATTAAAGTTAACTAAATCAAATAAAAACTTAATCTAAAGAGATTGGTTAAATTTTGGAAAATTCTTATATAATCAAAATCTCCTTCCCCTTGCGAGGATAACAAAATTAGTGCATAAATCAAATGTTTAAACGTTTCAATGTAATTTAGTGACAAATAAGAGCATTTTTATTCTTTATCTTCTTCCAAACGTATAAAGAATATTGAGTAATCTAAAGTTAAGTTTCTAATTAATATGATTTTGCTGAGTAGATTCTAGCCTCTCACTTCCATATTACCCACTGTGCACTCTCTATAAGACTAACCAGACCTAAAGTTCTAAACTAAAGGCCAAATTGGTTAAGCATTTAGCCTATCACTCTAGAGTCACCAATTCTACATCCATCAAAACTTATCTCCCTATCTATTTGCACTCCCTTTTGAACTTGGTCCCCCTCCATCTTAAGGTTTAGTGTGGTTTCACTTAGTTGAGAATTACACTGTCTTTCCGGATTGTATTGCAATTATAACAAATTTTAACATTATAACAACCTAAATTGTAATGTAAATGAAGTTCAAATGGAGTAGTATTATAATTTTGAAATAAAAAAAATCTTCAAACAATTTTAATTCTACATATAATTAATTCTCATCACAAGGACAAATAGTAAGGAAAACTACTCATTAAGTATGGAGAAAACACATGGATTCTTCATTGCAAATGACATTGAAAACACACAATTACATTGCAATAATTCAAAGCAAATACCAAAAAGAATCGAATTATCTTTACTGAAGATTTATGCTCTCCTTGCCCGCAAATAGCAATCTTCTACACTTCTTCCAAAGTCCCAAAAGTTTCCAACCTCCACACACACACACACACTCCTCTTTTAAGAGGCACGCCCCAAACTCTCCTTTTTCAACCTGCCAATGGTCACATTAAATAAAGTTTTAAGAATAACTAAGAGTCATATTTCAAGCACCTCTTGAAAATTCATCCAAATTCATTGCAAAAAGGCCATAACCAGTTCTTGCACCTAGGCATCAGCCTTCGGGTAGTTACTTGGCGCCTTTCTCATTTTGCTCCATTAGACTCCTTTTTGCTTCGTTTTCACTCCTTTTTCATCAAAACTCTATTTCTTGTACCTGGAACCAAAACACGCAAAATACCTTTTGTTAAAACGTAATATCCTTAAAAATTAGTATAAAATATATTTAAAAAAGCAGCTCATTTAAGGTGTATCCATTCCTTCAAACTTAAGTGTTATTTGTTCTCAAGTAACAATACAACTTTTACAAGTATATTAATTTTTGTTAGTGGGTCTCTTTAAGAAAACATTAAAATTTTGTTCTAAAAATGTTATAGTCAAATTTAGAAGAATTTCCAGTGAATTAGATGATATCTAAGGTATCAGATTATTTAGTATTAAACTTAGGATTCCAAATTTATTATTTTATTCATAAATAATTAAAAATTTTCCAAAATTTGAATTCTTAGAAAAATATTAATTTCATAATTTATGGCTTCTAAAATAAATAATTTTACAAATACTTTCTGAAATTGAGCTTAGGATTGATCTTACGTTTTCTTCATTTGAAAATTCAAGTGAAATCAACTTTTAATTAGGTCATAATCCTCAAGCTTCTTTCCATATATTTTCTTTTTTACTTTTCTTTTTCTTTTCTTTTTTACTTTTCTTTTTCTTTTCTTTTTCTTTTCTTTTTCTTTTCTTTCAGGATCTTTTTAATCCTTGCTCTTTTATATGAGGATTATTATATTTGGATATGCCTTTAATAATTTTGAAATTTATTATCTATTTTCTAAATTTAAAAACTTATTTTTTATCCTTAACTTAAAATATAGTATTACAAAAAAAATTTAATAGAGTATAAATTTCTTAAGAATTATTATTCTAAAAATCAATAATTTTTTTTAAAATTCAATTTTTTGTACTATAAATAGTAAAATCATTTCCCTACTATTTTCTACTAAATATCTTAACTTTAGTTTCATCACTTTTACTAAAGTCCTTACTAAGTTTTTCTATTACATTTCTATAATTAAAATTTTAGTAATCTTATGATAACTCCACATAACAAAAATTATTTTTCAAATAAAATATAATTGTAGTTTCTTTCAGACATGTAAAGTTTAACTTTGAATTTTATTTTTCTTCCTCCTACAAACATGAATTTTTAAATATTTTTCAATCAGCACAGATAAATATGATAGGGAAAAAAATTAAAATTTATAAATGCATAAGCAGGATTAATTGACTGCAAGAGAAAGTATATCTAGCCTAAACATGCTTACAATTAAGCTAAAAGAAAGTATACAAGTAGTGTGGGAACTAAATATAAAAATAGACATGTATAATTTTTAGGATCACAATGTTATAGAGGGAATTACCATATAATAAATTAGGCATGAATATAAAGATAAGTGTGCCTAACACAAACAAAATTAACATAAATTTCATAAAAAACAAGATACATGCATAGTTCACTACACGATCACAGTATCAATCTATACAAATAACAAACTCTAAGAAACCTACATAACAGAGTTCGACACATAAACAACTACCCCAACATACATCATCATTTTCTTCCATTTCTTCATCAATGGGTTGATGATGAGTAAAATTTGATAATGAGAGTATTCTTGAAATTCATATTTCTTACCTCCTCCAACCCATTGAATCTTCTTAAACATTTCTAATATGGATGCATAATATAAAATTTCAATTGATCTTTTTTTTTTCTTATCCAAATGTTTATCAAATTCTGCATTTTCAAACATTTGGCACTGCATAGAAGCCATATCCCTTTCAAGTATTTTCAAACATTCTAAAATATGCTCTATATCTGAAGCAAATCCATGTGAGGCCCGCGATGTTGATGGTTGAGAAGAAGATGGGAGATCGGCTCTGCTTGCTCTGAATTCGATCTCAATATGCTTCTCGTAAACTTGTACATTTTTCTCTGATATTGGCTTCAAAGGATGTAATAAATCTCCCTAACTTTCATATGTAACTCCAGATTGTTCACACATAGCAAAGATAAGGGAAGGATATCTCAATCTCGTAGAAGAAATTCTTGTAACAGTACTGATAATTAACTTATAAATGAGAGCTCTAATGTTTATCCTCTTCATGCTTTGAATACAAAAATTTAAAATATTCCTCTCTCTTGAAACTTCGCTTAAGTTAGTTGCAGGTAAAAGTCGGGCAGCTATGAAATAATGTCATGCTTTTGAAGTTGCATTGAGCTTGGAGGAGGAAAATTTTACCTTGTGGTCGTTTCTGATTTTCCAAGCTCCCCACCCGCCAGTTACATAAACAATTATTTCATCCATTTGTGTATTGTTTGGTGTGAAAATAGATGTGTAACAATATTGAACATCAACCAACTGTTAAAATGCATTAATTCTTTCTAAAGAAAATTTCACCTTTCTTTTGTGTACAAACACAACGTTGCCAAATAAGTCAGGAAGGTTAGCATAAAACTCCCGCACAATAGAAATAACTGCTACGACAATAGTATAGCAGAATACTTTTCAGTCGTGCAAAACAATTAAACATTCTTTATTACCTCCCGGGTTAGTAAAAGCTCTATCTAATTTAAGCTTTCGAGTATGAAGCATATTGTAATACCTATCATGAGCCTTCACACAAAAAAACTTTTTTCTATAAAAATTGGTCTTACCTTTGTTTTTTTATCCCCTTGTTTTTGTCGTGATGCTCTTCAAAGATGTTGAATCTTATCCCTTTATAATCCAAGATTAAAAAGCACTAAAACCGCCTAAGACACCGCACAAAAGATTTATAAAGAGGGGTGAATTCCACATGAAGGAGGAGACACCCATATATAGGCACCATTTTCAGGTGTATAGGAGCCAATTATAGACACCATGACACCGACCAAAATTTTGGCTTTGGCACATAGGCACCAATTTTTAGTGCCACGATGCAAATTTTGAGTGCCTAGGTGCTAGTGCCTAAACTTACATCATTTCACCATAGGTGTGATTAACATGTCTTAACCATTAAATTTAGTGTTTTGTGCATCAACTCAATATATAGGTCTCATAACACACAATACTTTTGACATAACACACATCACAACAATAAAACAATCTAAATCAAACCACTCTGATAACTATGAATTGTCTCCCATAAAGCACTTGGATTAACTTCACCAGCCCGACAAAGAGTTCCTCCAGGATCAAAATTCAATTTACGTAATCCTTGATGAATCACCCAATCTTTTCTGAATCCTGAGATTCCTACTAAATCTTTGAATTTTAGTTTTTTTCAACTTTTCTTTTTCAAGTTGATTCTGATTATTGTTTCTCATATTTATTTTTAGATCCAAAATTCTTTAAATAATTTTCTCAAATGGCATATTAATATCATCCTTTAAATTTATAAGAAATGGATCTCTATATGATAATTCAAGATCTTCTAAGTCTTAGATCAGATTCTCTCTAAATGATTCATATTATGGATCAAATTCTACTAGGTTACTTTTCTGTCTCTAGTTACCTTCTAATTCTTTCATTTGAGGCTAAGGATATGGTGGAGCTATTTTTTCTATATTTATCTTGGTTGTTGAAATATGATTTTCTAATTCCTTAGGAATTTTTTCCATTGGTCTTTCAATCTTCGTTTCCTATTTTCTCATCTCAACATTTATTCTAACCATATTCTCCAATTCTCTTTCACTTTTTAGTTTGATAGCTTTATCTTGCCCACTATTCTTCTCCTCAAGTTTATCTCAGAGTCACTAGGTAAAATCTCTAGAGGATAACTATTAATTAATCAATAATCTGCCCCAGTTGGTTTTCTATATTCCTTATTGCAACCTTTAAACTTTATAGTTGAATATTAATCTGAATAATAACCTCTTCTAATAACTTCTCCTAATTTTGTGGGTTGAAGTTAAATCTATACGAAAAGAAAGTCCAACGTTAAAATTGCTCTGGTTATTCCAATTAAAGTTGAAATGAATCTCCCAACCAGAGTTGTAATAATCTGAATAAGGATAGTGTATCTCATGGCCAATTTTAGAAAACTTAATCTCAGTAAATTGTCCAAATGATTTTTCTTCAATAACTAAGGGTCCTTGAAGACAACTTTCTACATATTGTTCTAACTTCATCACAATATATGCAACCTAAGAAGTTAAAATAGTAAGCATATCATGAAAATTTGCTACCCTCTTGAGATTTACTCTATTGAAAAGACTCGCACTATAATCCAAAACTAAATATTAATTTTCTTGTTGATTACCATTTTTACATTAAATTCATGGAGTCTCTTCTGATTCATGATTCTCCTAAAGTTCTATCTAAATCTGAGTAGTACGGTTCAAGGTCTAAAGCTCTTGAACTCTACATACAAATCTAAGGACTCTAATAGGAAATATATCTAGTACTTTAAGCACTTAAAAATATTTTTGGTATTTTGGATTTTCTTTAAAATAAACACACAATAATTAAACACACTTGATAATAATAATAAAATTTCCAAATTTAAGACTTACAGGTTCAACTAAAATTTTCTTAAAGTTTTTACCAAAGCTTCCCCGGCAACGGTGCAAAAAACTTGACCCGAATGGAAACTACGCAGTTATTTAGTTTTGTGGCAAAAAACTTGACCCATTTTCTTTAGACGTCGAGTGCACAAAAAATGATATGTTATAGAATTTAGAATTGATTTTTATTTCATACACTAGGGGTTCTATGCAAGTGAACATATTGTTTAAATTAATATAGGGCTTCCTTTAAAAACTTAAGTATTGATCCCATAGGGAAGCGAGGTAAGAAATCCCTTAGACTAATTCTAGTCCACTACTATTAGGCCTTAGTTTGGAATTTTTGAAAAGTTTGGGTTTCCTAAATTTACTAATTTATAAGTTAACTAAATTAAATAAAAACTAATCTAAGGAGACTGGTTAATTTTTGAAAAGTTCTTATATAATCAAAATTCACTTCCCCTTGCGATGAGATCGTAATTAGTGCAGAAATCAAATGTATAAAGGTTTAAATATAGTTTTGTGACAAATAAAAGCATACTTATTCTTTATCCTCTTTTGTGCGCATAAAGAAGGTTGGCTAATTGATACACCTAAAATATATAGTATTTTTAGGCACATTTTTATACCTATTTTTTAGATATTACACTTTTATGGAAGGTATTTTTGTGTTTTTCTTGCAGATACAGGTAAGAAGGGCGAAAAATGCTTATATGAGTGAAAAGGGATCAAATTTGGAGCAGAAAGGTGAAAAATGTGCAAAAGAGTTTTGGCACATAAGCGCCAGATCCGGTGCTTAAGCGATAGTTAAACAGAGAAGGCCACGCCTAAGTGTGAGAGGCTCCGCGCTTAAGCGCCAGTGACAGTTATTGGATGAGTAAATTCGATTTTTGTGGCTTTTGAAGATGTTTTTGAGGCACTCATTGGCTTAATACGTGGTTATAACCACCATTGATGAAAATTATCACGAAAGGATGCATCTCTTGGGGAAATACATCGAATCTAGACATATTTTGAAGAGAAATCAAGGCACCTTTTGGAAAATTATAAAATAAAGAAGATTGGGACTTTGAAAAGGGTCCTGAAAGTATTGGAAAGTTTTAAAAGTTCTCATTTGAGGAGTTAGTTTAGAGAGATTTTCAGGCACCACTTTTACTTTTATTTTATCCTTTTTATTTTTTTATTTTGAGTGATTGTAAAGAGAAGAGAATCAAAGGAACTTCAAGAGTTTGGTGGAGGACTTGAGATAAGTTTTTTATCTTTTTATTTTGAGACTACTTTTGGTTTTAATTGAGACTTTTTGTTGGTTTGATAGTGATTTCTTCTTTTAAACTAAAGTGTAGGTTTGTTTTCTCCATGGTTTTTGAGTAGTTTTTTTTATCTTTCTTCTTAAAATGATAAGTAATTAAGTTGTGGATGGAAGTTATAGAAAGTATTGATCTTCAATGATGTAAGAAGTTGTGATGATTTACATCCATGCACTTCATTTATTTCTTGATTTAGTCAATCCAAATGTTAAAATTTGTTGTGAGAACATGTAAGAACCGGGCTAGTATTGTCTCAGTCAATAATTGAAAAGAATCACATAAGGTTGTATGAATGAGAAGGTAGTTCATATGATTGAGTGCAAATAAATAGGAAAATATTCATTGAAGGGTGCAGAGTTAGAGGACTTTAAAGTGACAGGTTAAAGCCCATGACTTGGTTTGTTCTAGGTTTTGAAACAAGATGTTAGCCCCAGGTGGAGAGAATCGAGGGAAATCTAAAGTGAGAGCTAGTATCTTCCCTGCCTAACCGGTCTTTAGAACTATTCAAACTTTAAATTAGCCAATGTTCTTTATAACATCTCTAGTAAGGGTAAAGAATATTATTGCTCCTATTTTGCATAACACAATTTGCATACTTCCACAACAGAGTTCTTATACTTATTACTAATTCATAACAAGAAAAAAGATATTTTCATATTTAGTGTTTTTCTTCTACAAAAACTCTACTTATCTTTTTAAATTGTTATTGTTCTATCAAAATATTGAAAATACCAAAAATATTTAAATTTTCATTACTGTAAAAATCATTTTTAGTTTAGATAATTATCTTTTTATTAAAAATAGAAAGTTTGTTGTTCAATAATGCATATTGTGTATTCTCCATGTGGGTTCGATATTCAAGTCTCAATAAAAGTCTTATATTACTTGATAACGATACGTATACTTACGTAGTATCCCAATATATATAAATTAAAAGTTAAACTCTTATTTTTCTTCAAGATCATGTTTTTGGTTTTGTTGCAAAGTAAGAAAATATAAGTGAAATATAATCTGAATTATTGTTGTACTGTGCATATTAGCAGTATCCAAGGATCAAGTTTTTAGCGTCATTGCAGGGGAAAATTAATTTTAAAAGCACATTTCTATTTTTAGAAAGTCTTATTTAAACTTTAAGTTATCTTATCTTATCTTTTTTTATTTTGTTTATTTTATTATATTTTATTTTATGTTAGTGTATGTGTAATTCAGGTTCTGAAAGACTAGTGCCCTATGATTCTGAATTAAAAATAACAATTACAAAAATAAAAAAAACCAAATAAATTATAAATTTTAATAAATCTAGAAAAATTACAGAAATGGCAGTCCAAAATAATCAAAATGCTGAAATTCATCAAGAGTTTAGACCTTTAAGAGATATGTCAACCCTACTATAGATGAACTTTATTGTAGTATTAAAAAACCTACTGTAATAGTGACCAACTTTTTTGTAAATCGACAAATACAAGAATTTAATGGCCTACTAGAATATTTAATTTCTAGCAACGATGTCCAAAGACTTGATCGCAACTTTATAGATGTGTTTGATTTGATTAGGATGTATAAATATAATATTCAATAATGTTAAAGTCGAATTTGTCAACGCAAGTTTACGTATCGCTCAAGTAATATAGGGCTCTATGGAGTCCTAGATATCGATCCCACAGGGAGTGGTTTAGAATTACAGACTAAGACCATAGAAAAGCAAGACTTTAATCAAAACAATGATGTTCAATTTGCTTATCTGTCACTAATAGGAAATTGAAATAAATAGATAATTTTAATAACTAATAAATAACTAATGATATAAAATAGGGTTTAATTATGATATTCAATATATAAGAAAACATCCTTCTCCTTGTCAAGAAATTATAGTGAATGGATAAAATGAATTAGTTTAATTTATATTGTGTCAAATAGGAGCATTCCTATTCTTTACCCTTTGGTCCAGACATAAAGAACATTGATTAATCCTATGCTTGGTTACTGATTCTGTGGCTAGGCTGGGAGGATTCCGGCTCTCACTTCAGAGCTCCCACGTTCCCCTCACCTGAGGGCTAACATCTACACATCAGCACCCAAACGATAGGACTGAATTTGGGATTTTAGTTTGTCACTCTAAAATCTCCAATTCTTCGCCCGATAATAATATTTCCCTATTTATTTGCACCCAACTTCCAAGGGCTTTGACCTCCCTGAAACTTGAATGTAACCTTTACTTTAGTTGTAAAACTCAACATATTTTAACAAATCAATTGGCCAGATTGAAAGTAAATTAAGATCAAAGTGAAAAGATCATCTCAATTTCTT
>NEWO01000837.1:59659-95661 GCA_003013225.1 Phalaenopsis aphrodite
TTTAGTGTTTAAAACTTAATTTTAGTGTTTGTGTTACTTATGTGTTTAATTGATGAAAGATTGTTAAGTGTTTGTATTTAGAAAAATTTTCTCATCCAAGATTATTTGGAATGAGAACTAAGTGTTAAATGTATTTGTACTCATTTGTGAATTAATATAGGTTTGTTAATGTGAAATTTTGTGTTGTTTTAGCCTTGAATTGAAATAGCTATTAAGGAGAATTTTGAGATAAAGGAGAGTTACAGGAAGTTAAAAATAATCATTAAGTGTTATGAGACCACTTATAGGTGGATTACTTAGGCAAATAGTGCATTTTACTTTAATTTGAAACTTTTGAAAATTGTGCACTAGCACCTGAGCGCCACATCTCGCGCTTAAGCACGAGCAAACTCAAGAAGCAGGCACCTAATCGCCACTTACCCGTGCTTAAGCACCGGTTCATGAAAACCGGTTCGCGAACGATTAGAAGTGAATTTTTGAGCTAGAAATCGCCATTTTTAACACCACCATCACCTTCTTCCTCTCTAATCCACAATTTTTGAGGGCTAGGGTACATTTAAAGTGAAGATTTCTTGGTGGAATCAAGTAAAATTTCTTAGTCCAAGTTCTTTGAGGTAAAACCTTTACTTCTATGTAAAAATTTTGGATTTTCACCATGTATTTTGAGCACATTCAGAGAAATTCAAAAATTCACTATTCATGGTGAAAAATGAAGGAAAATCGATGGAAATTGCATGGGAAGTTTAGTTTAGTGATTTAAACTTGATTTTTGAAGTTATTGTTAGAATTTATCAAATTTGTAGAATGACACCAAGAATGAAGTGGAGCAAAGGCAAAGCCCCTTTTGATTCAAGTAAATTTGTTAGTTCAAAAGCTCAAGGATGTGACAACAACTTTATATATGCTTAAAAATACAAGAATTTGATAATCTTGCTAGAAGATTTAAATCCCCGGAAACGACGCCAAAAACTCTACAACGGTTATAGATTTGATAAAGATGTGTATAAAATATTCAATAGTTGCAAAGTCACACTTATCAACACAAGTATACGTATCACTCAAGTAATACAGGGCTCTAATGGAGTCTTGGATAGCGATCCCACAGGGAGTAATATTAGAGGCTACGAACTAAGATTTAAAAAATCAATACTTAACTACAATAATATAGTTCAAATTGCATATTGGTCACTAATAGGCAATTGAAATAAAAATATAATTTTAATAAACTCTTAATTAACTAATTCTACTAATAAAGTTTCTAATGTGAAGTTCAATATCTAAGAAAGCATCCTTCTCCTTGTTAAGAATTTTAAGTGGACGGATAACTAAAATTAATTCAAATTGTATTGTGCTAAATAAGAGCATACCTATTCTTTACCCTTTGGACCAGACATAAAGAACATTGACTAATCCTATGCTTGGTTACTAAATCTGTGGCTAGGCTGGGAGGATACCCGCTTTCACTTCAGAGCTCCCACGTTCCCCTCGCCTAAGGGCTAACATCTACACTTCAGCACGCAAACGATAGGACCGAATTGAGGATTTTAGTCTGTCACTCTATAATCTCCAATTCTACGCCTGATAATTTTTTATTTCCCTGTTTGTTTGCACCCAACTTTCAAGGACTTTGACCTCCCTAAATCTTAGATGTAATCTTCACTTTAGTAGTAAAACTCAACATATTTTAACAAATCAATTGGCCAGATTGAAAGTAAATTAATATTGAAGTGAAAAGATCATCACAACTTCTTTAACATTCTCATGACATAACCAATTCAAATCACCATTTCACAAAATCTCAAGACAAAGAGAAAGACAGAGAAAACTACTCAAAACTCATGGAGAAGATACGACAAAACTTGGAATTTATATATAAAAGCAAAGTCATACAAACTTCAATAAGTAAATACAACTCATCTCTAATTCCTCTCCAAGCAAACTCCTCGAAGTTCCTTTGAATCTCTTCCTTTCTTTACAACACACAAAATTCTCCTTCAAAGCGGCAAGTAGGAAGAAATCTCTCACTTTCCTTCCACTCTTACAATCTCTCGAAGAATTCCTCATAATACTAACCACTCTCTACACTCTAATGGGCACCACAAACAACAAAGACTCCTCACAATACTATTTTTCTCTTTTATTCCATTTTGGATTTGTTTGGGGAAGGGATTCTTAGACTCTCTTATTATTTTTTTTTTGTGTTTTTCCAGATGGATGTTTGTTTGTTGATTTGAGGAGCTGATTTGAACCGACCTTTTCAATTAGTTGTTCTTTGTATTTCTTATGTAATCGATGTTGCTCGAATTGGACGTTCACCTAATCTTTACGATTTTTGTTTCTGAGACAAACGGTCCTTTTTTTTTTATTGGAGGCTAGAGCTTATGGATTCTTTTCTTACTTTTATCAGCGCCTTTTGAGCTGATCCTATGATGTAATTTGTTTTAGTTGTTGGTTTGTTTTTTTTATTCTTCTTTGTGTAATGTTAAGTTGTATGCTTGTCTGCGTTTGTAATTTCATTTTCTTATTAAATAAAGTTAAGTGTGACCCTCATTTTCTCAAAAGAAAAAAAAAAAGCAATAACTGAACGAATCAATAGAGAGTACTGGTTGGCGAATGTAGCAAAAGATGAATGGGCAATGACACAACTAATGGATAATAGTTAGAGCTCTGAAAAATACTCAGAAAATTAAAATTTAATAAGCTATTTTTACAAAAAAATTGATTTGTACTTACAATTAAAAATAAAAAAAAAACATTTAAAAACCATTAAAAAATACTTTTAAAAAAAATCCCATATAGATCATAAGGAATACAATTTTAAATTTTTTTTTCCAATTAAACTTCTCAACACCCTCAAATATAGATATCTTCATAAACACAACAATTCTCATATATACAGACATGAGACGCCTAAACTTTTATATTTACACGCATAAAATTCAAATCATTGATATCACATAGAAAATTAATCACCACTAGCTTCTTAAAAATGAAACACATCTTTTCATAATAGCTTCTTAATATTAACAATTTATAAATATAAAAGCAAAAATTTTAATGTTAGTTGTGTATATGCATCACAATTGTGATATGATGATATCTAATTATATTTCTCAAAAACATTTGCATGAATATCTCAATGCTCGTTCCTTAACCGCCCCAACAAACAAGAACGTTAGTTGACAATCACGTTTCCACCATCCTCGCAATTATAACACATTTATAAAACACCAAACTCTCACCCATCATCACTCACCCAGAAAACAAAAACACCCACCATGTCCCCCGACCAAATCAAACCAGTAACCATCGTCGCCGTCCCCTTCCCCGGCCAAAGCCACTTGAACCAACTCCTTCACTTCTCACTCATCCTCTCCAGCCGCAACCTCCCCGTCCACTTCGCGGCCCCTTCCTCCTCCATCCACCAAGCCCAATCGCGCCTCCACGGCTGGCCGTCCGCTTCCCTCCTCAACCTTCACTTCCACGAACTCCCACTCCCACCTCCCACTCCCCTTTCTCCTTCCTCTCCCCTTCACCTCGCCCACGCCCTCCGCCTCTTTGAAACCCCCCTCCTCCTCCGCCCCTCCCTCTCCTCCCTCCTCCACTCCCTCTCCCTTTCCTCCCGCCGACTAATCCTTCTCCACGACACCTTCATGTCTGTCGCCGCACTCGAAGCTGCTTCCCTCTCCAATGCCGAATCCTACACCTTTCAATGTGTCTCTGCTTTCCAAGCCCTCTTCGAGCTCCAGCCCAATCTCCGACCGAAAACCCGTACAAACCCCATTGTTGCGGCTCACTTCGAAGACTGGGTTCCGGCGCCGATTCTCGAGCGCGTCAAGCTGCTTGAGCATCACCGACCAGTTGAAGTTGGGATTATTGCGAACAGCTGCCGGCCGCTTGATGGCGAATTTGTAGATCTTCTGGCCGACGAATACTGGCCGAAGAACATTTTTGCGGTTAGCCCTCTGCATCTGATTGGCCCGAAGCTAGCAGTTGGGTCGGAGAAGAGGCATGAATGCTTGATGTGGCTGGATAAGCAGCCGCCGGCTTCGGTCGTCTACGTATCGTTCGGATCGACCACGACGATGAGCGGTGCCCAGGTTCAACAGCTGGCTATCGGCCTCCGGCGAAGTGGCCAGCGCTTTATTTGGGTGGTAATGTCACTGTTGTTCCAGGACCTTAGTTTCTGCTACAAATTCAAATCATGTCTTTTTTTTTATTATTATTTTTCTTGGCTCCCATAAATCTGGACAGATAAGGGAGGCGGACGAAGGGGCGATTGGGTCGGAAGGTGAGAACGGAAACGGCAGCTTGCCTGCGGGGTTCGAGGAGGAGATGCAGGGGGTTGGAATGTTGGTCAGGGGATGGGCGCCGCAGGTGGAGATATTGGCGCACCCATCGACGGCGGCCTTCGTGAGCCACTGCGGGTGGAACTCGACCATGGAGAGTTTGAGCAGTGGTGTGCCGATCATTGCGTGGCCAATGCAGCTCGACCAGCCCCGAAACGCCATGGTTTTGACGGAGTACTGGAAGGCTGGGGTAAGAGTGCGAGAGTGGGATCGCCGAAAGGAGGTTGTGGCGGCAGAGAGGGTGGAGGAGGTTGTCCGGATGGTGGTGGTGGAGGAGGAGGGGAAGGGGATGAGGGAAAGAGCGAAGAAGATAGGGGAGGAGATACGGAGGGCCGTAACTGAGGATGGAACTTCGATTGCTGATTTGAATGCCTTTGTTGCTCATATCACACGCAATGGATGATGGGGATTGCATTCGGCTAAATTAAGAGTGAGGTCTAATAATGGACTGATTAATAATGTTATCTAAAATGTAGTTTTAGTAGTTTGTATTTCTGTTTCTATTTTTCAATATTAATTTCTATGTTGCTGGCGTTGTTGAAATAATTAACAAGCATTATTACTTTATAATATCACAAACTTTCTCTCTAAACAAATCATTTCATCATCACAAGCATCATTATCTTCTTCATCTTCTTTTTTTTCATTTTGTACATTCTCTTCTTCTTCACACTTTCTATCTATTTTTTATTGTGTAATACCTCACGACTCGTTGTAATAAGATTCCAACATTATCGATATAAAAATGTGAATCTAATATCTTAAAAGATGCAAGTGAACAAATTGCTTCATGTTTAGGCCATCCCATATATATGATTTAACTTAATTCATATCAACTAATTAGTTTATATATGTATTCATTCATAATATCAATCAAATAATTTAAATCCTCCATATAATCTACATTAATATTTGATTGAACCATATTTGGGAATATAGGTAGGTGTAAATGAGTCTAGTCGAGCTGGAGCCGCACTCGGCTAGAGCTTGAACTTTTACCTTTTATCGAGTTCGAACTTGAGCTTAAGTCTAAGAGATTGAGCCGACTCACAAGTCGGCTTGTTCAAAATAAAAGAGGCAAAATGATATTAATTTTAAATAACTTTATAATAAGTTCACATACAAAAATGAATAATTAAGAGATAAAAAAAAGAGAAATCTCCTTATATACAATAAAATATATTATTTTCTTAACATTTTTAAAACCTTAAACACAATTTTTTAAAAATTAATATATTTTGAGTGTATTTTATGTTAATATTTTTTTAAATGAGCCGGTTCACGAGCTAGCGATTCGAGTCGGGGCTGACTTGAGCTTGGTTTGTCAACTCATCAAGCACAATTCACGAGCCACTTATAGAACCGGCTCACAAGTCGGCTAGAATCACTTGCACCCCAATTTGGGAATGCTTTGGTGTCCCATGCATGAAGAAACATAAAATTATTTATTTTCAAATCATATTAAAAGTATTCCTCAGTTAAATAAATCTTTTAATATAAAGGTTATTTTAACTATTTGAATTAAAATTTTCACTCTCCTCCCTCTCTTAACCGTCCCACTTAATGCCTAAATTAATCTAATTTAAAAAAAAAAATTAAAAATCAAATTTTACCTTAAATAAATTTCTAAATTTCCTACTTTTCTTGGCCTGTACGAACCCAACCTCTCTTCATTCTAAATTTATTCAAGTGGCATTATAGCTTGCATCGCTTGCTGTTACACCCTTGACCAATTCATACTACATTCAAAGTGGTGTCTATCCTATTGCTTCAAACGGTTCAGTTTTCTCTCCTCTTGCTCTGAACTTCAAGCTCATACAAGGTAGAAAACCTATTTTCTTTCATCATTAAAATTTGGTAAAATTATCTTTAATATTTTATTTTACATCTCCATATTTTCATTAATGAAGCTTTGGTGAAATTTGCCTCTTGATCATGTTATTTGGATCTTAAAATTTATGATCTTTTGGGTTATTTAAAAAGGTTTGTGTTCTTACTTTCCTAAAAGAGTCTTTAACATTTGCATCATGCATACTTAAAATATTTTGATTTTAAATATTTAATTTTTGTCTTGATATTTTAAAAAGGAAAATTATTTTCATAAAATCTTTCATGTTTGATTTAGCATCAAATGCAAGTATATATTTTTATAAAATTAAATTTTTTTTATCTAAAATTAGTTTTCATTGGATTAAACATCAAGATCAAATTAAATTTGTGAATATTTTTATTTAACAAATTTTTCTTAGGCAAGATTATGAGCAAAACTAATTTTAAAATTAGAGTGGTAGATGGTTGTACTTTTATTTACCTATTATTGTATTTATGTGATTTGGGGTTATACTTGCCCAATGTAGGAGAGAGAAAATATTGCATCAAAACTCTACAAGTACAGTTAGGTGCGGAGTCCAATAAAGTCACCCTACGTGGCGGTGACAGAAAAAAAATTGTCTGATAACATAGGGGAATATTTCTCTCGTGTTATTCAGGTGTTATTGACCAAATGAAAATATGTTGAGATTTTCATTCCAATTTTATACTACTTTTGATTATATTGCACTTTAAAGAAATGTATTTTTGATGTTTTGTTGCAAGTATGATGAATTATGGCCACTGGAGAAAAAAGATGCAAAAAGGAGTGAATTTTGAGCGAAAAGAACCAAAATATGAAGATTTGAACTAGGGCGCCGACGGCGAGATTTTCCAGAGTCCAGATCAAATATTTTAGAAGGCCCGCCGACAATGCCCTCAAGGCCGCCGATAGCGAGATCAGCGGTTATTTCAATAGATGCATTGAATGTGGGCGATTTTTAAAGGGATGCTTAGGCAACTCTTGGGAAAACTCTTCTACAACTTTAAAAGATGATTTTGGCTGAAAATAGAAGGTGGTTAAGGAGGTAGGAAAAGGGTTGGGAGAGTGTGGACAGTGTGTAATGTGTAGAGAGTTTAATTTAGGGTTAGATTGTGAGGATTTCTTGGAGAGATCGTAAGGGTGGAGGGAAAGTGAGAGATTTCTTCCTCCTTGCCGTTTCGAAGAAGAATTCTGTGTGCTGTAAAGAAAGGAAGAGATTCAAAGGAACTTCGAGGAGTTTGCTTGGAGAGGAATTAAAGATAAGTGTTGTTTACTTGTAGTAGTTTGTATGACTTTGCTTTTATATATTATTCCGAGTTTTGTCGTATCTTCCCCATGAGTTCTAAATAGTTTTCTTTGTCTTTCTCCTTGTCTTGAGATTTGTGAAATGATGATTTGAATTGGTTGAGCCACAAAAATGTTAAAGAAGTTGTGATGATCTTTTCACTTAGATCTTAATTTACTTTCAATCTGGCCAATTGATTTGTTAAAATATGTTGAGTTTTTCAACTAAAGTGAAGATTACATCCAAGATTCCGGGAGGTCAAAGCCCTTGGATGTTGGGTGCAAATAAATAGGAAAATAAAATTATGAGGCGTAGAATTGGAGATTTTAGAGTGACAAACTAAAATCCTCAATTTGGTCCTATCGTTTGGGTGCTGAAGTGTAGATGTTAGCCCTCAGGAGAGGGGAATGTGGGAGCTCCGAAGTGAGAGCCGCTATCCTCCCAGCCTAGTTGTAGATTCAGTAAACAAGCATAGAATTAGTCAATGTTATTTATGTCTGGATCAAAGGGTAAAGAATATGTATACTCCCATTTGACACAATCCAATTTGAACTGATTCACTTTATCCATTCATTTAAGTTCTTGACAAGGAGAAGGATGCTTTCTTATATATTAAATTTTACATTAGAAACTTTATTAGTAGAATTAATTATTTAAGAGTTATTGAAATTACATATTTATTTTAATTGCCTATTAGTGATAGATAAGCAATTTGAATTATATTGTTGTGAATAAGTATTGATTTTCTAAAATCTTAGTCGTAGCCTCTAATATTACTCCCTGTGGGATCGATATCTAGGACTCCATTAGAGCCCTGTATTACTTGAGTGATACATATACTTGCATTGATAAGTGTGACTTTACCATTATTGAAAATTTTATATATACATCTTTATCGAATTTATAGCCGTTATCAAGTTTTTGGTGTCATTGCCGATGAATTAAATCCTCTAGCAGGGTTGTTAAATTCTTGTATTTTTAAGCATATATAAAGTCGCTGTCAGTTATTATGTGTTATTCAGGTGTTATTGATGTGTTATTATATTATTATAATACTGGAAATATTCTAATAACACAATAACACTTGACTAACATATAAAAACACCTGAATAGCATGGAATAACACAGGGGGAATATTCCTCGGTATTACCCGACTGATTTTTTTTCTGTCATCTCCAAGTAGTGTGATTTAATTGTACTCTGCACTTAACTCTACGTACAGAGTCCAAATGCAATATTTTTTTGGAGAGTATGAGAGATTCTTTGAAATTTTATTTTTGATATAATGAATTCTTAGTCGAGGGTGGCTAGACGTGGAATAGGCAACTTTTGGGTTTGGTAGAACAACATAAAAATTATTGTCTCTATTTCTATGATTGCTTTTCCGTTTTGCTGATTATCTTAAATTTATTTTTAAGAATTCTTATAAATTTTTTTATCATTAAATTTCTTCATAAGTTAAAAACTTTTTCTCTTAACTTGAAATAATACTTTTTTTAAATACCCAATTCAACCATCCTCATGGGTGTCATAGCCTTTTAATAATTAGTATCACAACCTCAGCTCACTTATTGACATAACATCCTTGAGTTATCACTAAGACACAAGAATTTTCTAAGGGTGCAACCAGAAAAGAAATCTAGCATTGACCTCATTTTTTGGATAATATTCCATTTGATTGTTGGAAAATTTGTATTAGTACATTTTTCATGGTCACGATTCTCGTTTGTGGCATATGTTAAAACACCACCATCACAAACCTACTCTAAAATAAATTGTTCGAAAGTTAAACATTCAGTTGCTGAATGGAATGGATAAGAAAGAGAATAAAATGAATTAAATTCTAAGGCTTTAGTATGTGAAAAGCTGTTATAGTCGACAACATCACTGAAGCTTTGCTTCTATAGCAAATATTGTGCAAATTTTCGACGGCTTAGTGATCTCGACTCTTTATATATGTTAACGCAATGTATGCGATTTTATTCTTACTTTTTCCTTTTAATTCTTACTTTGCAACAGCGCAAAAAACTTGGTCATCAGCCGTAGCTAGGCAGAAACTTGACTTCAAAGCTAGTAAGAATACAATTATTATATTAAAATATGGGATGCTACATTAGTGTACTAATACACATAAAATGTATAATATTTTTATACACATTTTTATACATATTTTTGAGATATTGCACTTCAATGAAAGATATTTGTGTGTTTTCCTTTTTGATACAACCAAATGGTGAAAAATGCTAAAAGAAGTGAAAAATGGTCAAATTTGAAAAAAAGATGAAGAAAAGTGAAAAAAAGAACTAGGGCGCCTAAACGCTCAGGTCTAACGTCTAAGCGCCAGGTATCCTCCGCATAAGCACCAGAAGCAGTTATTTGATGATTCATTGAATTTAGATGAATATTTGAAGAGGTGTTTGAAGCAACCATTGGTAAAAATGTGGGAAAGATCTCATGGATACAAAAGTTCATTCAATTGGCTTTTGAGGAGGCAACTTCTAGAAGATTCGTTGAATGAAGACACATTTTGAAAGGACACCAAGGAACCTTTTGGATTTTTATTAAAAGAAGACTTGGATCATCAACGCAAGAGGCCAGCCACCCATCAAATTTTATAGCCATCGTCCATCCAAGTTGCCGCTGTCGCTGGCCACTTTTTATTTTATTTTATTTTGAGTGTTTAGTTTGTATTGTGAGTGAAGGAAGAGAATTCAAAGGAACTTTAAGACATTTGGTGGAGAAGATTTGAGAAAAGTGTTTATCTTTGTTACTAAACATGGGTTTTAATTTAGATTTCTTGTTTAATTTATACTTTTAAACTAATGTGTGGTTGTGTTTTCTCCCTAGATTTCGAGTAGTTTTCTTTATCTTTTTTCTTAAAATGATAAGTGATTAAGTGTTGAAAGGAAGTTGTGTGAATATTAGGCTTTAAAGTTGGAAAAAGTTGTGATGATTTGAAACAGTGCACTTCATTTACTTCTTGATTTAGCCAATTAAGATGTTAATACCTATTGTGAGAACATGCAAGATTCGAGATGGTATTGTCTCAGTCAACCAATGGTTTAAAATTAGATATTGATTTTATGGATGAGAATGTAGTTCATGGGGTTGAGTGCAGATAAATAAGGAAAAAAACTTTTCAAGGGTGAAGAATTAAAGGACTTTAGAGTGACCGGATAAATTCCCCAATTTGATTTATAGTTTTAGGTTTTGATACGAGATATTTGAGAAGATGGAACTTTAGAGTAACAACTAATATCTTCCCTACCTAACCAGTCTTCAAGACTATTCAAACTATATATTAGCCAATGTTCTTTATAGCAACTTTAGTAAGGGTAAAGAATATTATTGCTCCTATTTGGCACAACACATTTAAAATACTTTCACAACGTAATTTCTCTACTTATTACTGATTCATGATAAGGAAAAATATATTTTACTTATACTGCCTTCATCTTGCAGGTATTTAATTTAGTTAATTAGTGCTTACTTTATTTTCATAAACCAAAAATTACAAAAAAGAATCGAATTTGTATCCATATTTTAGCATCTTAAGTTTAAATAAGAATATTGTGTTAAGTATATTTTTTTCATGTAAAATTTCAAAACTTTCTAGTTTTCTAAAGTGTATATTGCTAATCTCCCTATGGGTTCGATATTCAGGGCTTAATAAAAAATTTCTATATTACTTGATAACGATACATATATTTACGTAGTATTCCATATTTAAATATTATAATTGTATTCTTATTTTTTTCATAGTGGAAAACTTACATAGCTTTTGTTTTGGATCAAGTTTTTGACTTTGTTGCAAATTAAGAATAAATATTAAGGAAATTAAGCATATAATCACATACATCATATTTTATCTTTATAGAAAGTCAGGATCAAGTTTTTGGCTTCATTGCCTGGGAGGTTAAAAAAAAAGAGTTACATTAAAGAAATTTGCAAAAAATTTCAAAAGGAAGTTTTTAGAAAGCAAAATTTGTGTTTTTAAAAAGTCTTACTTAAACTTTAAGATTTATTGTAGGAATACTGTAATGTTGTTTTATATAAAGTTCTTATTTGTGTGTTTTTATTTTTATTTAATTTTATACGTGCTTTATAGTAATATATGCATTGTTCAGGTTAAACAGGACTTGTGCTTTACAATTCTGAATTAGAAAGAACTACTAGAAAAATTAAAAAACTAAAAATTACTGAAAATTTTCAAGAAATGAAAAATCAAAATAATCAAAATGTTTAAGAGTTTAGACCTTTAAGAGATTATGCAAACCCTATGGTGGATGAACTTCATTGTAGTGACTAATTCATTTGAACATAAACATGATATTATCTAAATGGTATCAAATAATCAGTTTGGGGGAGCACCAACAGAAGATCCAAATTTACATCTTGCCAATTTTCTAGAATTGTTTGCTACATTTAAGTATGATCGTGTATAAGATGATGCTATAAGACTTAGATTATTTCTTTTCTCACTGAGCGATAAAGCTAAGATATGGTTACATTCATTATCACCTGGATTTATCACAACTTGGAGAGCTTTAGCACAAAAATTCCTTACTAAATATTTTCCACCATAAAAAACTGTGAAGCTTAGAAATGATATTACATCTTTTTGTCAGTTTGATGAAAAATCTATTTATGAAACATGGGAACGATTTAAAGAACTCTTAATAAAATGTCCACACCATGCTATACCAGATTGATTAATACTTCAAACATTTTATAATGGATTAGCAGGATCTCTTAGATATATTATCTTTGTCGATACTGGTGGTTCATTGATATCAAAACCATTTCATGACGCTTATGCTTTAATTGAAGAAATGACTACAAATAGTTTTCAATGGCCTTCTGAAAGGGTAAATCTTAAGAAAGTAGCCAATATTAATGAAATTGATGCTTTTGCCATGCTAATAAATCAAGTTGCAGCAGTTTCAAGGAAGTTAAACCAATTTGGAATGAATCTTTCTCAACCAATTTACATGATCAAAGAGAATTCATTAGACGAAATGGTAGATTCTCAAGCATCATTGAAGACTTTGAATACTATAAATAATAAGTAGAATAACTTATATTCAAACTATTATAACCCAGGTTGGATAAAACATCCTATATTTAACTGGAATAATACTTTGAGTGGTAGTAATTATCAATGGAGCAACAACCAAGTAAACCCATTGGGAAACAGGAACAACCAAGGGAATAATAATTATAAACCTATGTATCCTCTAGGTTTTAATAGTAATCCATAATTTAAGGAGAATAAGTTGTCTATAGAAGAAGTGATGTTATAGATGGGAAACTAATTACAAAGTTAAGGAGCTACAATTACAAATATTGAGAATCCGTTGCGATAAATAGAAAATTCATTAAGCAATAAATCCCAACGAACACTTCCTAATAATACAGAAGTAAATCTGAAAGACCAAAATAAAGAGCAACTAAAAGTCGTTCAACTCAGAAGTGGAAGAGAATTGAAAGGAAGAGTTTAAAAAGAGACTGAAGTAGAGAGAGAAGAGATTGAAGAACCAAAAGAAGGCGCTCCAAAAGGTTTTGAGAGACCTGTTTCACCACTTAAAGTTGATTTAGAAATACTACCACCTACATTTCCTTAGAGGCTTCGACAATAAAAGTTGGATAAGAAATTTTCAAAATTTCTAGAAATTTTTAAGAAGCATACAATTAATATTCCATTTGCTGAAGCTCTAGAACAAATGCCAAGCTATGTAAGGTTTTTGAAGGATATTCTTAACAAGAAAAAGGAAGTTTGAAGATAGTGAAATAGTTACACTTAGTGAGGAGTGCAATGCTATACTTTAGAAAAAGCTTCCTTAGAAGCTTAAAGAGCCTGATAGCTTTACAATTCCATATGCAATAGGAGACAGATTTTATGGAAAAATTTTATGTGATTTAACAGCAAACATCAACCTTATGTCATTATCAATATTTAAAAGATTGGGATTGGGAGAAATAACCGCTACTAATGTAACTCTGCAGTTAGCGGATTGTTCAATAACTTATCCTATAGGAGTTATAAATGATGTCATAGTGAGTGGATCAATTTATCTTTCCTTTTGATTTCATTGTACTAGATATATGGGAAGATAATGAGATGCCTATCATTTTGGGGAGAAATTTCCTAGCCACATAAAGTGTAATGATAGATGTATAGAAATGAGAATTAACAATGCGCGACAATGATCAAACAACTACATTTATTATTTACAAATAATGAAATACCATGTAAGAGGAAAAGATGATGAATGCTATATAATGGATGTGATAAGATATTTAAATGAATGCTATTTTAAAATAACTTATGAAGAGAAATCTGAAATGAAAAAGTTGGAACACGAGTAAGAAGAGGAATTAAATCAATATGAAGATTTATATAAGGAAGGTTCAAACTATGTTCGAGAAATTTTTGAAGTTTTGGACACAAGAGAAAAAGATAAATCTTTTTTTTCCATCAATTGAAAAACATCCTGAGTTTGAATTGAAGTTACTTTTTAAACATTTAAAGTATGTTTTTTTAGTTGATTCCTCTACATTACCTGTTATAATTTCCTCAAAATTAACTACAGAGGAAGAAGAAAGTTTGATGAAAACTTTAAAGATTTACAAGAAAGTTAATATTAAAAGAATCAATCCTACATTTTGTATGCATAGAATTCAAATGGAAGAGAATTGTAAAGCCATGGCTGATCCTCAAAGAAGATTGAATCTTATTATGAAAGAAGTTGCTATGAATGAAATTTTAAAGTGGTTAGATGCTGGAATTATCTAACCTATTTTAGATAGTACATATGTTTGTCTGATTCACTATGTTCCAAAGAAAACAGGAGTGATTGTGACTTTAAATGAACATAACAAGTTAATACCAATAAGACAAGTCACAAGATGATGAATATGCATTGACTATAGAAAATTAAATCTCGTCATTAGGAAAGATCATTTTCCACTACCCTTTCTAGATCAAATGTTGGATAGACTAGCTAGGCATAAATACTTTTGTTTTCTAGATGGATATACTGGTTATCACCAAATAAAAATAGCTCCAAAGGATCAAGAGAAAATAACTTTTATTAGTCATTATAGTACATTTGCTTTTAGAAGAATGTCCATTGGTTTATGTAATGCACCTATTACATTTTAAAGATGTATGATGTCTATTTTTTGTGATTTAATTGAAAAAGGTATTGAAGTTTTTATGCATGATTTTTTAGTATTTGAAACTTCATTTGAATCATATTTAGAACATTTATCAAAGTTCTTAAGCACTGTGAAGAAACAAAATTAGCCCTTAATTAGAAAAAATGCCAATTTATGATAACAGAAGGAATTGTTTTGGGATATCAAATATAAAAAATGGTATGAAAGTAAACACTGCTAAAATTCAAGTGATCACTAATTTACCTTACCCAGTAAATGTGAAGAAAATTAGGAGTTTTTGAGGACATGCTGGATTCTACAGACGATATATTAAAGTCTTTTCAAAGATTGCTAAGCATTTATGACAATTACTGGAGAAAGATGGAATTTTTAATTTTAATGAGGAATGCCTAAAAGCTTTTAAGTTATTAAAAGAAAAATTAATCACTGCGCCAATTATAGTTTCACCAGATTGGGAAAAAACTTTTAAATTGATGTGCGATACTAGTGATTATGCTATTTGAGCTGTTTTTGGACAAATGTTTAATAAGATTTTCAAAGTAATATACTAATAAAACTCTTAATGAAGCTCAAAATAATTATTCCACAACTGAGAAAGAGTTATTAGTAGTAGTATATGCTTTTGAGAAATTTAGATCATACTTAATTGGAACTACAAATATTGTGCATACAGATCATTCTGCTATTAAGTATTTCATGAAAAAGAAAGATATGAAACCAAGACTTATAAGATGGATTCTTCTTTTGCAAGAATTTGATTTCAAAATAGTAGAAATGAGAGGAACTAAGAATCAAATTGTTGAATATCTCTCCAGGCTTGAATTAGAAAAACCACCCAGTTTTGAAAAAGGAAATTAATGAACACTTTCCAAATGAAGAATTGTTTAATGTCAATGAGTCACGTGTTCCATGGTATGCCGACATTGTGAACTTCATTGTTAGTGATCTTTTACCCTATGGAATGACATACCAACAAAAGAGGAAATTTTTATCTGAAGCTAAGGCTTATTTTTGGGATGACCCATTTTTATATAAATAAGGAAAGGATCTAATTATTCAAAGATGTGTACCTTTAGAAGAAACTTATGAAATTATTAAAAAATATCATAATAATTATTTTGGGGGACATTTTGGTGTTGATAAAACAACACACAAAATTTGACAATTTGGATTTTATTGACCTATAATCTTTAGAGATATTAATGCTTATATCAAAACTTGTGATCTATGTCAACGAGTAGGCAATATTTCTAGGAGAAATGAGATGCCCCTCAAATATATTTTAGAAGTTGAGATATTTGATGTTTGGGGATTAGATTTCATGGGACCATTTATAACTTCTTTCAGAAATTTATATATATTATTAGCAGTTGACTATTTATCCAAATGGATAGAAGTTATTGCTTTACCTCAATGTGATTCTCAAAGTAATGCAAAGTTTTTAAGAACAAAAAATATTTTATAGATTTGGGATGTCGAGAGTAATCATAACAGATGAGGGAAGTCATTTCAGAAAAAAAATAATGGAGAAATTATTAAAGAAATATCATATAAACCATAGAATTGCTACTTCTTATCATCCTCAAACAAGTGGTTAGGTTGAATTATCCAATTGTGAAATTGATAGAATATTGAAAAAATCTATGAATCTAACCAAAATGGATTGGTCAGTCAAACTTGACTATGCTTTGTGGGTTTATAGGACTGCATACAAAACCCCTATAGGAATGTCCCTATACAGGCCAATAATTGGGAAAGTGTGTCACTTACTAGTTGAACTTGAGCATTAAGCATATTGAGCTATTACCAAATTTAATTACAATTTAAAGGATGCTGGTGAGAAAGATTATCGCAATTAAATGAACTTGAAGAGATAAGAAATAAATCTTATGAAACTGCTAAGATTTACAAATAAAACATGAAAATGTGGCATGATCGTAGGATTCTTATTGAAAATTTTTATCTAGAGCTATAAGTTTTTCTTTATAATGCAAGGTTAATATTATTTCCAGGAAAACTTAAGTCCAGGTGGATAGGCCTATTTGTTGCGATGAAAGTTTATCCCTATGAAGCTATGTATATAAATCTCAAAACTGATAAAATATTCAAAGTGAATGGTCACACACTGAAATCCTACTTTTAGGTGACCAACTTAAATTAAATGATTTTATGATGTTGGGTCAACTAGACTAAGCACTGGTTACGTCGGGCTGACAATATTAAAATAAGTTCTATGTGTGAGGAAACTCATAGTTATCTGTGTGTTTGTTTTCATTGTTATGTTGTTGTGTGTGATTTAGAAAATTTTGATAGTATTTTAAACATATAATGATTTAGTGATTATTCTAAGACCTTAAAAGATGACTTAGACATGGTAATTGGATGTTAAGTTGACTTGTGCTAAGTTGAGCACTGGCGCTTAAGCACGGCAGTTATAAAAAATGTGCGAATTTCAGTCTTTATAAGTTTTAACTGAGATAAGGTTGGCCCTAACATGGGAGATAGTTTTAAGACTTGCCTAGGAGTTATAGATGGAGTTTAGAGCCTATAAATAAAAGGGTATGAGGAGAAGTCTCACCACACTTCCATTTCTAAGTGAAAAAGTGAGAGTATTGGAGAAATGTCATCCTGAGAGAGTGATTTAAAGAAGGAGGAAGTAATGAGAAAGGAGTTTGTTAGTCAGAGTGCACATGAATTATACAACGGTTTCCTTGCAGTCAGTATTGAAGGAATAGCGCAGAAAATTACTAAAATTGAGCCTGATGTGGCTTCTATTGAAACAAAAGTGATTGAAGTTAGTACACATTTGAATCATATGGGATGGCAACTTATGATGCAATTTAGTCATACCAATTTTATAAAAGAAGCACACAATGCTATGTTTTTAAAGAACAAGTGGATTGAAGAAGATTCAACCAGAGTTATTAACTATCATCAGTTCTTTTAGATTTACATTACAAATGCAGAAGGAGAGACTAATGATAGGTCAGGATTTGTTCCACTGAATGGAGAATGGAATTAGGTTTCATGTTTGTGTCTTTAGTATTTGATTGTTAAGTGTGTTTAGTATGTTATCAATGTAATGACAGTTTAGTGTTTAGGAGTTTTCTCATCTAAGACTATTTGAATTGATAATCAATGTATTAAAAATGTTTATAATTATTTGTGAATGAATATAAGTGTTTGTTTGTGAGAAATTTTGTGTTATTTTGTGTTTAATTGAATTAGTTAAGATTAGTGAATGTTGAGTAAGAGGAGAATTAAGAGGGAACAAAATAGTTATTAGAGAGTTATGAGACCATGTAAAGTTGGTTGAATTAGGTTAGAAGTGCATTTCACTTAAATCAAAAAAATCAAAATTTGTGCACTGGCGCCTAAGCGGCAAGACCCCACGCTTAAGCGCAGCATAAACTGAGAGACGGGGGGCCTAAGTGCTAAAAAATTTGCGCTTTAGCACCAATTCAACAAAATTAGTTCACAAATGGTTTTAAGTGACAAATAAGTCCAAAAAATTTCATTATTTTTGCTCGACGTCGTCCCTTTCCTTGAGCTTTCATGATTTTGGAGTTAGGACACACCCTGTTTTGGAGACTTCTTAGTGGGTTGGAGCAAAAATTGCTAGATTTGATATTTTTGAGGTAAGAACTTCACTTTTATGTAAAAGCTTTTTATTTTCATCATGTATTTGAGCAAACTCATGAGCTACCCAAAAATCACTATTCATGGTGAAAATTTGAGAAAAATCTATGAAAAATACATGGATTTGGTAGTTTAAATGTTTAGAAGTTGGGTTTAGTGATTTAGAGTTGAATTTGGAATTTATTGTGAATTTAAAAATAATTTTTTTAGAAATGGAACAAAGAATGAAGAGGAGTAAAGGAAAGGGTTGGTTTGATTCAAGCAAGTTTGTTAGTTTGAGAGCTTAGGATTGATACAGTGATGCAATGCAATCGAGAAAATTGATTCCTGAGCAGCTTTTTAAAAGTCCGGGAGGAGCTGTTGAAGATCTAATTGTTCGCCGCAGAGGGAGCGATTCTGTTGTTTTTCTGCTATTGCAGCAATTTCTGTTGTGTGGAAGTTCTATGCAAATCTCCTTGAACCTGAAGAAGGGTCATGGTGAGGAGAAGATAGTGCCTTTTTCACCTGAGGTAATAAATCAACTTTATCATTTGCCCTCGAGCACTTTATGATTTTATTCAAATTATTGTCCTACCAAAGAGGAGTTAGATGAGATTATTTCATCTTTGACTTCTGGGAGAGGACTTTGAAAAATTACAAATGAAAGGAGAGTTAAGTTTTCTACTTCAAAGTTGGATGCCACTGCAAAGACATGACATTGTTTTATTTCTACTCATTTGATGTCTACCAATCATCTTCGTGAAGTGACCCGTGATAGAGCAACTTTGAACTAATTCATCCAACAACATCAGAGCTTTGATTTATGAAGTTATTACCAGTTCTGTCATCGTTGTTACTATTGTAGGTTTGCGATTTACATCCATAATATTTTCTTTATGCGAGCAAGTTAGAGATAGATTTGATAGTTAGGAAGAGTTCTTGCAACCTCTTAAGCCCAATACTAGTGTGAATGTGAAATCTTATTCACATAATTCCATTTTTTGCTGGAGAGGAGGATTTTCTAGTAGTTCTGCTGCTTCTACATTCCAAGCTTCTACTTCACGTGCTTCTACATCTCAGGGTCAGACCTCTGGATCTGATTCTCAGTCACAACTATTGGATAGGATTTTGGAAAATATCAACTATACTACTGATAAGGTGTTAAAATTAGAATATTTTACAGAGCAGATGGATGGATACATGAGGAGACACAGTGATTATGAGGGAGAATACAACTTAGCTATGGAAAATATCATGAGAGGTAATCAGGATGTGGTATTTCCTCAATATCCTAGTTATCCATCATATGAGCCTGCAACTACTTGGCATAGTGATGAGAGTGATGCAGAGGATGATGATGATTACATTGGATCTATAGTTTTGTTTGAGTTTTAGTTTTTTTGTTGGTGTTTACTGTGGATGGTGTAGTTATTCTGTACTTTTTGTTTTGCTTAGAGATATATTTGTTGAGACTATTAGTTTTTGTTGTGCCATGTTTTGTAGACACTACTATGATGTATTTATGCATTTGTGAGTAGTTATTATGTTTTTCTGGTAGTAATTGTGTTAACTATGTTATGTAGTGTATTTAGTTAGTCTGTGCTGAACTTAATTCTGGATCTTAGGAAGGTTTAGAATATAGTTAAATTTACTTAAAAGCTGCATGTTTAAAATTTTTAAAATACTGCCAGATATTTTTCTTTATGTTCCAGTCATGTTTGTTTGTCATGGTGATTGTTTGCTTTTATATTATACTCTACTGCATAGAAGTCTAATGAATCTTTACATGTTAAGTAAATTAAAATTTGATAAATTTAATTTTTACTCCTGTTTTTAATTTTTGTACTTGCATATTTAGGTTATAAAAATTTCTGCAAGCATGTTATTTTTAGTTTTCATTCCTGTTAATATTTATATATGATGCTAAAATGTTTTATTTTATTAAAAATTTAAGTTGGTGGGGGAATTTTTTTCTTAAAACTTGAAATTTATTTGTTCTTAAATGTATTTCAAATAAATTTGATTTTTATTTGAAGAAAAATGATCTTGTATATGAAGTTATAATCAGGAAGTAAAATTTTGAATATTGAACTGAGTGAGAGAATTTAGTTAAAATTTATAGTAATGAAGAAAAATTTAAAGTTAAAAATTTTTAGTGTGGAAAATGCTAAGCATAATGTAACTATCTTTAGTGGGAAAATTTGTACTTTTGAAAAATTTAGAATGTTTATACTTTTATTTTCAAAACTTAAATTTTTTTTATTGAAAATAATTTTCAAAACTATTACTATGTTTTTAAGTAAAAGAAAAATATCAACTCTTTGCATTAGGAAAAGAAGAGTGGAATTCAAAATTATTAAAGGCCTATCCATATATAGTAATCCCTTCCTCAAAGAAAAGAAGAGAAAAAAGAGAAAAAGAAAAAGAAGAAGAAGAAAAAGAAAAAGAGAAAAAGAAAAGAAAAAAATATGAAAAAGTGAGGAGAAGTATGAGGATTAGTGCCTAATTAAAAATTTATTCCACATCTCATCTTTTTAAAGTATAAGACTTGAGGAATTTTTAAGCTCAAGGATATAATATGGTAAGTAAAATTATGCTCAATAAAAATTTTTAAGTGGATATTATAGAATGCCTAAACATTATATTTGGAGAATCTACAATATTTGTGAACTAGATAAAAACTCATATTTTCATATTTCTAAATATTAAAAATTTCTAAACTTTAAGTTGGTCTCATTTACTGATATTTTTTTCTAAATTGGACTACTATATTTCTACACCAAAATTTTAGTAACTCCTTAAGAAACTCATATACATCATTGATCTCAACTTTTTATACAGAGGTAAAATTGCGATGTATGCAATTATATGTTTAGTTTCCTTAGTAGTTATTCTTAATTTGCATCAAAGTCAAAACCTTGATCCAAAGAAAAAGCTAAGTAAGTTTTCCACTATGAAACAAATAAGAATACAATTATAATCTTTAAATATGAGATATTATGCAAGTATACATATCATTATCAAGTAATATAGGACATTTTGTTTAAGTCCCGAATATCAAACCCACAGGGAAGACTGACAATATGCACTTAAGAAAACTAGAAAATTTAGATGACAAAAATAAAACTAGCAAAATATTCTTACTTAAACTTAAGATGCTACAATAGGAATAAAAATTTGATTCTTTTTGTAATTTTATTTTATGAAAATAAAGTAAGCAACTAATTAACTTAACTAAATATTTGCAAGATGAAGGCTATATTAGTAAGATATATTTTTCCTTATCATGAATCAAAAATAAGTATAAACATTATGTTTTAAAAGTATGCTAAAAGTGTTGTGCCAAATAAGAGCAATAATATTCTTTTCCATTATCAGAGATGCTATAAAAACATTGGTTAATCTATAATTGGAATAATCTTGAGGGCTAACATCTCAACTAGGAGTAAAATGTGTTGTGTCAATGCTATAATATTCTTTTCCATTACTAGATCGGTTAGATATAAAAGATTCTAGCTCTCACTCTAGAGTTCCCTCTTCTCCCTCCCCCTGAGGGCTAACATCTTGCATCAAAACCTAAAATTATAAATCAAATTAGGGGCTTTAGCCTGTCACTCTAAAGTCCTCTAATTCTACACCCTTGAAAAGTTTATTTCCCTATTTATTTGCACTCAACCACATGAACTACATTCTGATTGATGAAATTAATATGTGATTCTAACCATTTTTAGACTGAGACAATACCATCTCGAATCTTAAATGTTCTCACAACATGTATTAACATCATAATTGGTCAAATCAAGAAGTAAATAAAGTGCAAGGTTTCAAATCATCACAACTTCTTCCAACATTGAAGTCAAATACTTCACACAACTTCCTTTAAACACTTATCATTTTAAGGAAAAAAGATAAAGAAAAAGTACATAGAATCCATGGAGAAAACAAAAGCACACAAGAGTTTAAAAGTAGAAATCATGCACACAAACATGAAATCTAGATTAAAACAAAGGGTACTCACAAAGATAAACACTTATATCAAATCCTCTCCACAAAATGTCTTGAAGTTCCTTTGATATCTCTTCGTTCAATCACAAGGTAAACTAACACTCAAAATAAAAAGAAAATGGTCGGCAGCGGCGGTGGCGATGGGATGCAGTCGCACCAGTCACTTGGATGGATGATGACTGCAAAATATGATGGGTGGTTGGCCTCTTGTCTTGATGATCCAAGTCTTCTTTAATAAAATCTAAAAGGTGCCTTGGTGTCCCTTCAAAATGTGTCTCCATTCAATGAATCTTCTAGAAATTGCCTCCTCAAAAGCCAATTGAATGAATTTTCATGTCCATGAAATATTTTCCATATTTTTCCAAGGGTTGCTTTAAACACCTCTTCAAAAATTTGTCTAAATTCAATGAATCATCAAATAACTACTTGTAGTGCTTAAGTGTGGGATAACTTATGCTTAGGCTCAAGCCTCTGGCGCTTAGGCGTCAGACCTTGGCCCTTTGGCTTTCTTGTTCATTTTTGCTCCAAACTTGACCATTTTTCACTCCTTTTAGCATTTTTCATCCATTTGATTGTACCCGAAATAAAAACACATATATACCTTTTATTAAAGCACAATATCTCTCTCTCTCTCTCTATATATATATATATAAGTGTATAAAAGTAATATATTTTAGGTGTATCAATCATTTATTTATTTAGTTTTAAAAGATTGAAGTGTCACTTGAGGACAAGCTATATTTTAAGTTTGAGGGATTTTGATACACCTAAAATATATAGTATTTTAACAAAAATTTTTATACCTATTTTTGAGATATTGTGCTTTAATGAAAAGTATTTATTTGTTTTTCTTTCAGGTATAATCAAATAGATGAAAAATGCTAAAAGGAGTGAAAAAGGTAAAATTTGGAGCAAAAATGAACCGAGGACTGGCACATGAGCGCCAGCTATTGAGAGAGAGCAACACCTAAGCGATATGTACCCCGTGTCTAAGCGCCAAAAGTATTTATTTGATTATTTATTGAATTTGAATGAATTTTTGAAGAGGTGTTTGACGCAACCCTTGGTAAAAAACATAGGAAATAGTTCGTGGACATAAAAATCCATTCAATTGGCTTTTGAAAGAACGAACTAATAAAAGATTCATTGAATGGAGACACATTATGAAGGGACACCAAGGTACCTTTTAGATTTTCATAAAAAAGGACTTGGATCACTGAAGAAGAGAGTTGAGCCATTAGACATCCACAACCACCATTCATCTTAGTAGCCTCCGCTGCCGCCGACGCCGACACTAGCCACTTTCTTCCTATTTTGAGTGTTAGCTTGTATTGTGAGTGAAGGAAGAGATTTCAAAGAAACTTCGATAAATTTGGTAGAGAGGATTTAAGATAAGTGTTTATCTTTGTGACTACATTTGTTTTTAATTTAGATTTCTTCTTTGTGTGCATGATTTCTAGTTTTAAACTCATGTTTGGTTATGTTTTCTCCATTATTTCTAAGTAGTTTTCTTTATCTTTTTCCTTAAATTGATAATTGATTAAATATTTAAAGGAAGTTGTGTGAAGTATTAAACTTCAATGTTGGAAGAAGTTGTGATGATTTGAAACCGTGTACTTCATTTACTTCTTGATTTGGCTATTCAATATGTTAATAACTATTGTGAGAACATGTGAGATCCGAGATGGTAGTGTCTCAATCAACAATTGGTTAGAATCACATATTGATTTCATGGATGAAAATGTAGTTCATGGGGTTGAGTGTAAATAAATAGGGAAATAAACTTTTCAATGGTGTAGAATTAGAGGACTTTAGAGTGATAGGCTAAAGCCTCTAATTTGATTTATAGTTTTAGTTTCTTATATGAGATGTTAGCCCCCAAGTGGAGGGAGAAGAGGGAACTCTAGAGTGAGAGCTAGTTTATTCTCTACCTAACTGGTCTTCAAGACTATTCAAACTATAGATTAACCAATGTTCTTTATAGCATCTCTAATAAGGGTAATAAATATTATTGCTCCTATTTGGCACAACAAATTTAGCATACTTCCATAAAAAAATATCTATACTTATTACTGATTCATGCTAAGGAAAAAGATATTTTACTTATATTACCTTCATCTTAAAAATATTTAATTAATTTAATTAGTTGTTTACTTTATTTTCATAAATAAAAAGAATCAAATTTTCAATCCTATTAAAACACCTTAAGTTTAAGTAAGAATATTTTGCAAAGTAAATTTTTGTTATCTAAACTTTCTAGCTTTATAATGTGCATATTTTCAGTTTCTCTATGGGTTTGATATTCAGGGCTTAATCAAAAAGTTCTATATTATTTGATAACGATATGTATACTTGCGTAGTATCCCATATTTAAATATTATAATTGTATTCTTATTTGCTTCATAGTGAAAAACTCACCTAGATTTTGCTTGGGATCATGTTTTTGGCGTAGTTGTAAATTATAAGTCACCATAAAGGAAATTAAGCATATAATCACATACATCACATTTTACATTTGTAAAGAAAATATGCTACTTTTTAATATACATTTTATGCTTATTTTTAATGATATTGTACTTTAATGGAAGATATTTTGCATATTTTGGTATTAGATACAAGAGATATTTTTGGAGAGAAATGAGCTAAAATAGAGTAAAACAGGATCAAATGCAGTGATGGAGCATAAAGTGAACTGCCGCCTTGGTGTCAAGTTCTACTCCAACTTTTGGCACCTAAGTGCTAGACCCTGTATGTAGAAACAGAGAGCATAACACCATACAGTTATTTTAGGCTTCTAAAAGACAGGCGCCTAGGCGCCAAAATCTATTTTTTTTAAAAATACAATATATTTGAACAAATTTTGGACGGGCATCTCAAGTAACTCTTGAGGGATATATTAAAGGGCCTTTTTGACAAAAATAAAAAATTACAAAAAGAAACAAAATTTCAATCATATTATTACACATTAAGTTTAACTAAGAATATTTTGCTAAGTAATTTTTTGTTATCTAAACTTTCTATCTTTATAAAGTGCATATTGCCAGTTTCTTTGTGGGTTTGATATTCGAGGCTTAATCAAAAAGTCGTATATTACTTGATAATGATATGTATACTTGTGTAGTATCCCATGTTTAAATATTATAACTGTATTCTTATTTGCTGCATAGTGAAAAACTAACCTAGCTTTTGCTTGGGATTAAGTTTTTGGTGCTGTTGCAAATGAGAAATCACTACTAATAAAATTATGCATATAATCACATACATCGCATTTTACATTTGCAAAGAAAGTGTGCTACTTTTTTATATAAATTTTATGCTCATTTTTATTGATATTGCACTTTAATGGAAGGTATTTTGCATATTTTGGTATCAGGTACAAGAGATATTTTTAGAGAAAAATGAGAGAAAATAGAGTAAAATAGGGTCAAATGGAGTGGAGCATAAAGTGAACTGCCGCTTTGGCGCCAGCTTCTACTACAACTTTTGACACCTAAGCGCTATACCCTGTAAGTAGAAACAGAGAGCTTAACACCAAACTGTTATTCCATGCTTCTAAAAGACTGGCGCCCAGACGCTAGAATATATTTTTTTTTAAAATACAATATATTTGGACGAATTTTAAAGGGGCATCTGAAGTGACTCTTGAGAAATATATTATAGTAAGAAATTTAGGAGAGTTTTAGTTGAAATTAGAAGACTTAGATTTAGATGTTATAATATTATTGGCTAGTTTGTTTAATTATTGCATGTTTATTTTAAGGAAAATTCAAAATACCAAAAATATTTTTGAGTGCTTAAAGTATTGGATATGTTTCATATTAGTTAAGTCTTTAGATTTGTACGTATACTTCAAGATTTGGATACTTTAAATTATACGACTCGGATCTAGATAGAACTCTTACAAGGATTAAAAAAACCTATGGAGAAAAGTGTTGAGCAAGTGAAATATGTATAACATTGAGATTCATTGGGCTGAAGACGTTAAACCAAGTGTTTAATGGGAGGCAACCCATAGGTTATCTGTGTTAGTGTGTTTGTTAGTTATATTTTTTTGAGATGTGATGTGTTTGTTTTAGTGTGGATTGATCGGTTTGATTCATGTTAGTGAATGTTTGGAGTGGTAGTGGATTGATTTAATCTTTATGTGTGTCATGAGTAAGGTGATTCCTTAACTTCTCGTTCTTACTAGAATTATGTGCTTTGGTAGTAGTTAGATTAATAAGTACATTATGATTTAGATTTAATTCAAACTTGAGCATTAACTAGAGACATTAAGAGTTTGAACAGAGAACATGTTCCTTTATCTAACCTTTTTTTCTTCAATATGTTTCAATAAACTAGTTGAAGAATAACTTGAGGAAGATCTTACAATACCCTTATAGTAGTTAGAGGTGCATACTTATAGGGATATGGTGATGCCTGAGGTTTAGTGCATATTTTATGATCATTTTATGTATATTTTTAGTGATATTACACTTTAAAGGAAGGTATTTTGTATGTTTTTGGTTTCAGCTATATGGAATGGACATTTGAAGAAAATGAAGAAAAAAAAAACAAAATTGGTGCAAAATATATGATGACATAGCTCCGCCCTCTTGGGCTATATAGCCCTAGACGCGAGTAGAGGGTGCTACAGTGCTCCGACTGGTGCTATAGCGCCAGTAACTTCTCTTCTAGAAGATCCATTGAATTTTGCCAAAATTTGAAGGGGTATTTGAAGCAACTCATGGTCACTTTCAGAGATCTATTAATATGGATGAAAATTGGACAAGTAGAGGACTTTTTGGCAGCATTTGAAGGCTTTAAGAAGTCCCAATTTTGTATTTAAGAGTATGTTTTAGTGTGTCTCATGTTGTAATAGTAAGAGCTTGGAGAATTCTTCAAGGAGACTCCAGAATTTGTGTTGGGGAGAAGACATAAGGTACTTTAAATTTGTGTTTTAGTTTTTGTTTCTAACACTTGGATTTCAATACAACCTTGGTGTTTTTGTTTTATTTTCCATGAATTATGTGTATCTCCCTTTCTTTCTCCTTGCTCTTGAGAATTAATCTTGTGAATGAGAATGATTTAAAGATTTCTATTTACTTGTAAAAATTATGATGACAATTTTACCGATTTTTCATTGACTTTACAAATTGGTCACTTTTCAGGTTAAAGTCTGTTGAGAAATATAAAGACCTAGGAGGGCTATTGATACGAGATTTTGTATATGCAAATATTTAGAATGCTGACACCACTCAACGATGCCAAAAACTTGATGCAGACAGATTTAAAATAAATATGCAATATAATCCCAACAAAAATACTTTTTATAAAAATTATTTATCTTTTAAAACCTTTTTTAAACTACCAAATCTCTTTTAATATCAATGTAAGTATACGTATGACTCAAGTAATAAAGGGCTTTAATGGAGTCCTAGATATCAATCCCATAAGGAAGTTGGAAAATCCTAAATTAAATTATGAAAATTATTTTATATCAAAAACAAAAAAAATAAAAGTAAAGTTCGTATTTTGAAAATTGACTACTCAGGTAAATGTTAATTAAAATGTAGATGTAAGACTGTAGAAATTAAACTAAACTAAATACTAAACTTTCAAAAGTAAAATTGTGAAAATTAAACAAACTTTTTGTTATGATGAAAAGTTCAAATTTAAAAAAACATCATTCCCATTTACAATGAGTATACGGTTTGTGAAGAATTTAAAATCATTTGAAAAAATATATATAAGAACTATTTTGAGCCAAATTGGAGCAATTCTATTTTTTACCCTCTTCTGAGTGCTATAATGAATATTGACTAATCCAGAGTTTGGTCTCTAATTCTGTGGTTAGGCTAGGAGGATACTGACTGCCACTACATAGCTCCCACTACTCCCTCCCCTGAGGGCTAACATTCTCACATTAGTTTCCAATCAACTAAACTAAATTGGGGGTTTTAAAGTGTCATCTTAAAATCTCCAATTCTGCATACAACAAAGTATATTTCCCTATTTATTTGCACCCAATCCCATAGATGACATACTGTCTAATGAAATCAAATGTGATTCTCCCTGTGTTGTAGAAATCATATCTCATTTAAGAACATATGTCTCTCAACAAGTTTTAACATTTCAATTGGCCAGACTGAAAAGTCAATGAATATCAAAGTTCAAATCATCATAAATTATTATCATTTAAAATCATGCAAAATAAAATTTATTCTTCACAAAATCATAACTTCAAAGTAGGTAGAAGGATAAAGAATATTACTCAGAATTCATGAGAAAGATACGACAAAACACGAATTGCATATATAAAATAAGTTTATAAAACAAAAGAAATAAAAATACAATTTATCTCACAATCCTTCCCAAGAGAATTCCTAGAAGTTCTCTCCAAGCATTTCTCTCTTTAAAATCACTCACAATTCTCTCTTAGAAGTGTAATGAAGAAGAAATCTCTGACCTTCCATCTCTCTTACAACCGTAGAAGAAATTCTCCTCTTCTCTCTCTAGTTCGCGCCACTTTTTCTCTCTCTCTCTCTCTCTCTCTCACGTTACACACAAAAGCCTTCCTCAAACTCTATGAAGTATTCTTCTTTTATTCTGAGTTGCCTCCTTTGGAAAAGAATTTAAATTCCCTTCAAAAGTCAACTCTTTTTAATGCAAAAGATGTGTCGTTTTATCCAAGAGTCATATCCCTTCATAAAAGAACCTTCCAAAGTGTCTAGATGCATTAAATTACTCCAAGAGGTATGTAGAACACGTGTCCATTTGAAAATTTGAACAAAATTCATCTCGAACTACCTTAATTTGAAAAATTCGTCCCTACCACATCATGCGTTAGCACTCTGGATTGTAGCGCATGTCATGCCAGAATCCCAAACTTGACTGTTTTGGCTCCAAATTTCATCCTTTTTGTCATTTTTACTCCAAATGCCTAAAAATAATGTACCTACAAAAAAATTACAAAAATACCCTTCTTTAAAGTATAATATCACCCTATATAGGCATAAAATAATTACTAAAATAGTATTATTTTGTTGTATCAAAATCTCCCAAACTTAAATGTTACTTGTCTTCAAGTGACACTTTTATTACGGAATTACATATGACTTAGGATAAAGATTAACTTATAACTTCTATACTTTAGTTTAAAAAAAAGAACAACAAAATTTTAAAAAAAATCCTTTAATAAATTAGATTTAAACTCTAAGTCTAGGAATACTTAGTAATCAAATTTAAGATTTCTGAATCTCTTTTCATTTCAAGAAGAATTGCAATTTGTCATATTAAGGACATTTATAACATTCATATGAAAAAGAACTTCATGAAAACTTTACTAGAAATGCTACTAATATTCCAATATAAGTTTAGAGAAAGTAATAAAGCTCCGTCCTTAAGTTGATTCAAGTGAAGCCAATGTTTGATTAGGCATCTCCTCAAGCAGAGTCAATTATTTTTCTTTTCTTTTTCTTTCTTCTTTCTTTTCTTCTTCTTTTCTTTTAAGATCTTTTCAATCGTTTTTTTTATTTTTCTTTTTCTTTTTCAAGTGAGGATTACTTTATCTGGATAATCTTTAATAATTTTAAACTTCACTATCCTCTTCTTAAAGTTAGAACTATATACCTTCTTTACTTTATAAATTCATATTAGTTTATGATTTTTCATAGAGTCTCATTCTTTTCTTTTTACATGAAACTCTAAAATTCTTAACACTTCAAAAATACAATTTTCTTTATTTTAAATAGAAAAACATAGTCTTAACAAATCATACCAAATATTTGTAAATTTAGAATTAATCTTCATTATTAAAAACTCTACCTAAATTTACCACAATATTTACAAACTTAAGTATAGTTATTTAAAGTTAAATCTTAATCTCTTAAGCCATGTTAAATTAATTTTAAAAAAATATAGTTACTTAAGGACAAATAAAACTGATACACCAAAAATATATGCATTTCTAGACCCATATTTTATACTTATTTTTTTTGTGATATTGAACTTTAATGGAAGGTATTCTTATGCTTTCTTGCAGGTTGTTGGACTTTAGGACTTAAAGCAAAAAGGAAGCAAAAATGATGAAATTTGGAGCAAAAATGAAGAAGTTAAAATTTGTTCAACGCCAAAGGTACCAAAAACAGCATCGACGATGCTGTTTGATAAAGAGGACGAATTAAATTGCGAGACATTGGCACCGACGACACCAATGTTGGTTCATCCCCAATTTCTAGAAGATTTGACGAATCTGGACGCGTTTTGAAGAGTTTTTGGCGGCACCTATTGGAGAATCGACACTAGGATTTATTTGGGGCCAAAATTGATCAGAAAAGAGACTTTTTTTTACCATTTCATCCCCTTCATTAAACCTTCTACACATCACACATTCTTCCATTTTCCATTCCACATCCATTTAAAGTGCATTGTTCTTATAATTTAGAGTTTTGTGGTGAGATTAAGTGTGAACTCTTCTCTAAGAGTGCCGGAGAAGGAGAAAAGTGAGAGATTTCTTTTTCCTTCATTTTCTAGAGGAGGCTTATCGACACTATTTTTGGTTGGAGGAATTGCCCGTAAGAAGCTATCGGTCACCGAAATCAAAATCTCATCACCTGCTTTGGAAGGACATTTTAATGTTTAGAAAAATATGAAATCAAACTGATCTCATATTTTCCATAGTTTAAATGAAAGAGCGCTGTACCTCAAACCCTGTATATATCTTGAAGGATAAACATAAGACTTGAGGATGAGGCACGATCAAATAAATTGAGAAATATTTGACGTTCATTTGGTCTGCAAAATTGTTTTATTTGCCGACAATTTCCCATATTTAATAAGAAGAATTGGTTTATATTAAGCTGGGTTTGAACAAGCTTCCTATAAGAGCAAGCCCCTATAGTTAATTACATTTTAAATGACCGAAGTCACCTAGAAAACTCTCAATAAAAATAAAAAAAATGTATCTTCAAGGATTTCAAAGGGTAGGACTTTTCAACGATATCAAACAAAGAGGTGTGAAATGAGATTAATATAAATTTGGAACATTTTGTTTTGGAATCCAAAGGAGGAAGAACTAAGGGATGTCATAGATACGGAGGAGAAGCTCGGTGACTTCTCAATCTATCCTATTGTTTGACTTCAGTTTAGAGGAGAAATTTACTTGAGTGTTTCATCGTGCCAATATTATTTATTAAGGCTTATATTTGTGTGAAATGATCACACAAATAGCCTCAAAGATGTGAGAGTTTAGGTCTTGACAAATGACAACCTCAGAATCCTAAGACGAGTTAGGGCTTATATTGTACATCAGAGTTGTACAAAGGCCTATAGATGAGGTGAGGATTTATGTTGCATAAGCAGACAACCTCGAAATCCTATGACTTGGTTATTTTATTCTAAGGAAGGCAGTTGGTTTAGTTGGGGAAGACATGTTTTACTATTGAATATGGTCAAGTTGCCCACCATGCTAGCTCCAAGCTCCTTGTCGTGACGAGTTTAAGTTTTCTAGGGTGTCTAGTTATGATGTCAAATCAGGTGGCCCTATGGTTGTAGTTCTTTAACTATTATGAGGTATGTTAAAGTTGATTAAAGTGACACTGGTTAAGATCCCACGGTTCCCTTATTCTGGCACATATTTTCTATTGGATTCACTTAGTCCAAATGAATTTACTTAACCCAACTTAACGAGTTCCATAATTTTATTTAGACTGTGGGAAGCCTCGTTAGTAACCGTAAGTTACCACCTCCGCGGAATTCCTGATCATCCAATAGAGAGGTCTTAATTTAGTTTTAGCTGTTGTTTTGTGTGATGTTTATGATTAAATTTTGATTTCTCTTATATTTTCAATGTTGTGGAAGTGATTTTTATCTTGATTAATTTTAGTTTTTGTTTTGGTTTTGGTTTTGTGGCTATCCTGACAGTTTTAGTTTTCATGCAGGGTGATATCGTTGTTTAGCATGTAAGTTTGTGTTTTTTTCATACATGCAGGTGAGTAAGCACAGTGTAGAAAGCTTAAGAAAAGACAATGTTGTAAAATATAAAAGCATACCTGGCGAGTCTTCTCGTTCCACCACCTGAAACTCAAAATGCATGTTAGAGCATTTTATGTAAAGCAAAAAAAGTAAGGTTTGAGTGACCTACCTAAACCTAGGTCTTATCTCAGTGGGTCCCTATTGGTTTGATCAAGGATGGTTTTTGTTAAGCTAAACATATTAATTTTAGTAGATCTCTGAGGTATCCAACAGGTCTAGAGGAAGAAGCAGGTCCATGCTTCCCTCTTACTACCTGGTGAAAAGTCTTGAGCTCATTTAAACTTATTATGTTGTTTAATAACCCATCATGTAAATACCTTTAATGCTCAAGGAACATTGATGTTTCAATTATCTTTAAGAGTAAGGTAATTCTCATTTACCATTTAATTTGGAAGTTATGTGGGTGAAGATTCTTAAAGGGGGCAAGTTAGCGTTATTGAAACACTCAGCCAATTTGAGTTTTAATTTAGGCTTAGGGTGTTCAAAGGTGTTTTACTTTATATTCATTCTTCCAATGGGTAGGGAATTAAAACTGCTCTTATTTGACACATTACATAATTGAACCATTTATCTTATCTCATTTTACCAAAACCTCATTGTAGTGGGAAATATGTTTTTTTCACATAAGAAATCTTCATCACATAAACATAGTTTAATAGTTTAGTAGTTACTGTTTAAACTTTGTATTTCAGCTTTGTTATTAGTTAAATAATTTAGTTCGGATAATATCTTTCAAATTGTGACAGTAATTTCAAATTGAATTTCTGTGAATTTCCTAGTAAATTTATCATTTTAAATTTAAACCTTCCCCGTGGGATCAATATTTAGGGCTTAAATAGAAAGTACTTTATTACTTGATAACGATACGTATACTTACGTAGAATCCCAACATTAATTGCTTAAATTTCATATTCATAAAATATTGCAACAAGCTTTCGGCACTGTTGCATAGCGGAGTCAACAATGTAGTTTTTACACAACTATATTTTCGGGGATCAAGTTTTTGACGCTGTTGTCGGGGAAGGTAACAGTAAATTAAGCAGATTTGGTAAATTAGGAAATTTAGAGATAAATATAAAAAAATTTAAAAGTTCAAAAATTAAAAAATCCAAAAAGAAAATATATTTTTATTCAAGAGTTATTTTTAAGAAAATTTTTCTTCACTTATTATATTTATTTATGCAAAATATTTGATCTGAAGGTTTAGTACCTTACAAATCTAAATTAGAGCATACTATTAGAAAAATATAAAAAGAACAAAAATAAATAAAAAATTTAAATGAAATGGTGAATAATTTAAATAATAAAAAAATGAAAATCGACAAAGGCCTTTAAAAGATTATGATAATCCGACAACATATGAACTTTACTTGACTATTGAAAATCCTGATGTTGCTGCTAATTCATTTGAGCTTAAAACTGCTATTATCAAAATGATACAAAATAATCAGTTTAGAGTAACACCTACTGAAGATCCAAACTTACATCTTGATAGTTTTGTTGAAATTTATGTGACTTTTAAATATGACGGAGTGTCTAATGATACTGTCAGGCTTAAACTTTTTCTTTTTTATTTAAGGGATAAAGCCAAGGCTTGGTTAAATTCATTAGCACCTAGAAATATTAGAACTTGGGGAGAACTTTCACAAAAACTCTTAGCTAAATATTTTCCACCCTAAAAAACTGCTAAGCTTAGAAATGATATTACATTTTTTTGTCAGTTTGAAGGGGAATCACTATATGAAGCATGAAAAAGACTAAAATATCTTCTTAGAAAATGTCCACACCATGCTCCACCAGATTGTTTAATAATTCAAACATTTTATAATGGATTAGTAGGATCACTTGGATCTATTATAGATGTTATTGCAGGTGGATCGCTAATGTCGAAACCTTTTGATGAAGCATATTCTTTAATTGATGAGATGACTACTAACAATTTTTAATGGCCTTCCAAAAGGGTAAATCCTAAGAGAGTAGCTAGTATTCATGATTATGGTGTAATGTCTATTTTAGCATCTCAAATTGCTGCTATATTGAAAAAGATAGATCAAATAGAACTGATATATTCTCAAATACCCGCAGTATTAGAAGAAAATTCACTAGGACAGAACATTAATACTCAATCATCTTATGAAACTTTAAATGCTATAAATAATCGAAATAATAATTCCTATTCTAAATTTCATAATATTGGATGGAAAAATCACCATAATTTTAGTTAGAATAATTATAATAATTCGGTGAATCCCTCCTAAAATTTAAACAACCAAGGAAATCCTAGTTATCAACCTTATTATCCTCTTGGATTTAACTCTAATCCTAACTCACAAGTTAAGAAAAAGAAGTTGACGATGGAAGAAGTAATGTTAAACATGGGAAATCAAATACAAAATCAAGGGGCTACTTTTAGAAATATTGAAAATCAATTTAAGACATATTGCTACTGCACTCAATAACAAACCTTCTGGAATTCTTTCGAGTTCGGTGGAAGTTAATCCAAAAGATCAAAATAAAGAGCAAATTAAAGTTATACATGATTCAAAATTCTATTTTTGGGATGACCCATATCTATATAAACAATGTAAAAATCTAATTATAAGAAGGTGTGTCCCTTTTATGGAAACTCAACAGATAATTGAAAGATGTCATGATTCTGAATTTGGAGGACATTTTGGAACAAATAGAACTACATATAAGATTTTGAAAGTTAAATTTTATTGGCCTACTCTTTTTAGAGATTTTAATGAATATATTAAAACATGTGATTAATGTGAAAGAGTAGAAAATATTTTTAGAATAAATGAAGTGCTTCTAAATTACACATTATAAGTTGGAATTTTTGATGTGTGGAGATTAGATTTTAGGGGACCATTTATGCCTTCATTTAAGAATTTATATATATTGCTTGCAGTTGATTATATGTCCAAATGGATTGAAGTTATCGTTGTACCTAGATGTGTTGCTCGGAGTGTTTATAAATTTTTAATTCAAAATATTTTTATAAGATATAGAATGCCGAGAGTAATTATTATTGATGACATATCTCATGTTAGAAATAAGAGAACAGAAAAATTGATTAAAAATATGATATTATGCATAGATTGTCTACTGCTTATCATCCTCAGGCTAACGGTCTAACAGAGATATCAAATCGTGAAATTAAATGAATTTTAGAAAAAGCTGTAAATCCTTATAAATTGGATTGGTCTGCTAGATTAGATACTGCATTACGGGCATACAAAACTGTTTATAACACTCCCATAAGAATATCCCCATATAGACTTATTTTTGGGAAAACATGTCACTTACCAGTAAAATTGGAGCATAAAACATTTTAGACTGTTAAGGAATTTAATTTTAATTTAAAGGATGTTGGTGAGAAAAAATTATTACAACTCAATGAAATTGAGGAGGTTAGAAATGAAGCATATGATAATGCAAAAATCTATAAAGAGAAAATAAATATATGGCTTAATCGGAAGATTCTTCAAAAGAAGTTTAAACTTGAACAAGAAGTTTTATTATAATACCAGATGGTTAGGACCATTTGAAGTGATTGAAGTTTATCATTATGGAACTATTGTTGTTAAACATTATTATGAATGACACATACCACAATTTAAAAAAGTTTTAATGTTAAGTCAACGTAACTAATCAAATGGTATGTCGGGCTAACAACGTTAAACCAAGCGCT
>NEWO01000837.1:121148-145647 GCA_003013225.1 Phalaenopsis aphrodite
ATTTTTCCACCATTCTTGCAACTATTGCATTTCTAAAATGAGAACCTCCATCGGTAATTATTACTCTCGGCATTCCATATCTTTCAAAAGTATTTTTAATTAAAAATTTTGAAATACTCCAAGCATCACATTGAGGTAGAGCAATTCCTTCAGCCCATTTTGAAATGTAATCCACTGTAATCAATATGTATATATTTCTGAATGAATGTATAAATGGTCTCATAAAATTCAATCCCCGTGCATCAAAAATTTCAATTTCCAAATTAAAATTTAAAGACATTTCATTTCTTCTTGAAATATTACCTACTCTCTGACACTAATCACATGTTTTGATATATATATTAACATCTCTAAATAGAGTAGGACAATAAATTTTAGATTGTAAAATTTTATGAACAGTTCTATCATTCCCAAAATGTCCTCCAAATTCAGAATCATGGTACTTTTGAATAATCTCTTGAATTTCTTTATAAGGCACACATCATCTCATTATTAAATCCTTACATTGTTTATATAAATAAGGATCATCCCAAAAATAAGATTTTGCATCATAAATGAATTTTTTTTCCTACTGCTTTGTTAATCCATATGGTAAAATACCACTAATAATATAATTTATAATATCAGCATACCAAGGCATTTCTCATCTTTTTACAACATAAAGTTGTTCATTAGGAAAAGTTTCATTTCTTCTTCCATATCTAGTATTTCTTCTTGTTCTAGCTTAGATAAATGATCAGCAATTTGATTATCAATCCTTTTTTTATCGATTACTACAAAATCAAACTCTTGCATCATAATTACCCATCTAATTAATCTAGGTTTAACATCCTTCTTTTTCATCAAATATTTGATAGCCAAATGGTGAGTATGCACGACACATTTAACTCCAATCAGATATGATTGTTGACCTCACTTTTGGTTGAGGTTTAGTTTTCCCTCTTTAGTTGCCTAAGGTCTAGCTGTAGGACTTTCTGTTGACTATTCTTAGAAAATTAGAAAGGGAACCCTCACCATTAGAAATTCTAAACTCCACCTTACTCGACTTGAAGTTCCACATATTGGTCCTAACCTCTAGCACTTAGTAGATGGAGTCAGTATGGAGGATATCCCATTGGAATGCTTGACCTTAGGGTTGATCGTGAGTGTTGGTTGGTAGTTAGTTCACTCACTTGCACTCACTTTCACCCACAATCACTCACGAATCCTGAACCAAAAATTGTTGACTTTTATCCCTTGATCTTTTGAGAGACTCATGTAGATGGTCCTCTAAACCCACTAGCCCTACGCTAGGGTTTAACTAAGACCAGTACATAGAGGACCCAAGTAGGGATTTCATTGGTCCATAACTCATATAGGGTGATTGGCACCCCAATTCTACCAAAGTGTCCAACTTGGCATTTTGCCCCTAAATCCACCCAAATTACCTAAATGCCATTGAAACCCTAAATTTGGTCAAAATCCTCAAATTCACCAAAAATACGCAAAATTTGTTCAAAAATCATTTTAACTTACCCAAAACCAACCAAAAATTTTAAAATTACCAAAATACCCCTAAATTTGCAAAAATTACAAAATACCTTTGGCACCCCAAACTTTTCCAAAACCTCCAAAATAACCTCAAATGTCTCCAAAGTCAATTTGAACCTTTAAATTGAACCCAACTTGGCCAATTTGACCATATTGAGCAAAACCCCCAGATTGTCTTTAAAGACCCAATTTTCCCGAATTCCCCTCAAAATGTCCATCAATTCAGCCCCAATTCCCATAAATTTCAATCCTAAACCCAAATTAACCTTTCATATGATCAATCCAAACCAAATCTAAGTCTAATTGGCCCATGCTTTGAGCTCAATTTTGATCTATTTCAAAACCCCAATTTTGGCCCTATGACTTAATCCCACCAAATTGAACCCCATAGCCTACTTAATTCCCTCAATTTGGACACTAAATTCTTCATAAAAATCCTAACATCAAATTTGACCTTCAATTGGCCTTGTTAAGTCCTTAATTACACTCAATTTTGACCCAAATCCAAAAATCCCCAAATTTGCCCCAAATTGGCCATATGACTTAATCCCACCAAATTGAATGCCCTAACCACAAAATTTGCACCCAATTCATGTTGAAAACTCTGCATGACATTTCTATAGACCATTTTCAAACATCAATTTGGACTTAGCCCAACCTAGACCCAAGTCTAGTCCATTATGCCCAAATTGACCAAAATCTCAAAATCCTTCAAATTGAGCTTCTAATTAAACTTAAAATCACTTCATCCTTCACCAAAACTCTTCATGACAATCATCTATGCAATTGTGATCAATCAAATGGACTCATAGTCATGGTAGCCTAACTCAAACCCAAACTTTGGCCATTTGGACCCAAAATTGGACCCATGTACCAAAATAAACAAAGCCATCCTACGACTACTAAATTGATGACTCCACAGTCACTAAGCTCCCCCTTCGACAATGTTAAACCATACTTAACCCACCCTAGATGAGCCATGGACCAAAGGTCCCCTAAATCAAGGGATTTGTTTCCTAAATTGCTTAAGCTAAAGTTATCTTTGCCAAAACCTATCACCAACCCAAATTAATGATTGTGATAGATTCCTCTAAGGTTTCTGAGCCACCTAAGCACCTCCCCTGTCATGGACAACCACCCTAGTCACCAAAAGAACCAAAACTAAGAGGCACCACCCCTAAATTAAACCCAATTTCAACCATAGAGGCCACCTCATCCCAATGGCTCTTTAAAGCTCCTCAACCCTCCACTTAAAAAGCTCTTTGGACCCATCAATTTTCTCTAAGCTTCCCTCTAAGCTCCTCTATTTAATTAGCTCCTTAAGGTCCAAAGAGAGATGTGCTAAAAATCCTTGGGGAAACTTTGTCCAATTGCTCTCACATACTCTTCAAGAACTCCTAAGCTCACTGCCATCATTTTCCCCCACTGATCCCTACTGTGGAAGCCCAATTTTGAGCTCAAATTTTCAGCTCAAACCAGGAAATCTCTCCACAGTCCACCAAACTCAAATTAATTGTGCACACACCATCCTCATAGTGAGAAAATTTGATTCCCCATCAAAGCCCCCTCTGAAATAGCCCCTAGCATAGAATTTGATCAACACCTGAAATTGAGCTTGATTGAATTCATATCTAGATGATTCACCAGGGCACAAGATTTCATCTGGAGGTTCATTGGGTCCAATAGAAACTACCACAATCATCTGATTAAGGCCTGCCCTCACAGACAAAGGTATTAAGCTCTAATCCTAGCCCGAGTTTATTTTGATTCTCCATTCGTAATAGCTTGATTTTATAGTAGATCAAACACATAGATGTGTTCTTCTTGAGTAGATGAAGGTTTAGAAACAAACCCTATGCCATTTGTTTGAGTCTAGATGAAGATCTTAAGGTTTTAGTGTGAACAGCTTATGGGTTAGGTCACTTGGGGACGATAATGGAGAGCCGTCCGATAATGGAGAGAAGTCTAGAAAAAATGTTGTGATGCTTTGAATCATCTTGTATATTTCTATTCTTAATAAAATGCATATACCTTATATTAATTTATGTAAATTATACACTTATCAAAAATTGACAAAATCACTTCTCCACTATTTCTAAAAAATCATGTTTATCCACTGTAAAAATATCAAAATTATTTGACTTAGTCTTAGCACTAAAATGGATCTTTAAGGAAGCCTTGATTTTTTGTATAAAAATAATTATATTAAATTAAATATGCATAAAAAAATTATGAAAACTATTTCTCTAAATTCCTTTTGATCAGAGAAATTTTATAAAAATAAAACCCATTTTTGTGAAAAAATTTCATTTTTAAAATGAATTTTGAATTAAAAATAATTAAAATAATCAAAATTTTCAAAAATACAAAAAATTGTTCAAAATAAATGGAAATCTCCCCTGATCATTTAGAATTCATTAGGTCATTTTTCCTATTTTTTCTAAGTTAAAAATAAATTTTAAAGGCTTAAAAATGAATTTTTCATGTTTCCCCACTAAAATAAATTTAATAAATAAACTAAAAATCAGAAAAATATAATATTTGATTCTCTGAGTTTTCTAAATTCAGAGAAATATGTTAGAAGTATAAAAATGATTTTGTAAATTAAAATATTATTTTCTATTCAATTTAATCATGGACATTGATTAAAAATTAAATAATAATAATAATAGAAATTTGATTAAAAAAATCATGATATTTTGTCTAAGTGTTTCTTTAACCTTAGAAAACCTCTAATAATTTTTTCATAAATATAAATTTTATTTTGGATAATTAAAAAAATAACTTTGAAAATCTTATCTTCTAAATTTAAATAAATATCTAAATTAAATCAAAATTTTGAGAGGTCCACATGTTCTCCTCTAACATTATAATTACCTCATGGACATGACACTCTAAACCCTAAAAATCATTTGAGTTGTGTTTGATGAGTTATGAGGTGAAGTGCCCCAAGGTCAAAATAGTCATTTTAGACTTTGGTGCCTTAATCAAAATATTAGGATTTACTAAGGGAAAAATGGATAATTTTGATCTTAATAAATATGATTAGATGATTGAAATACTTTGGGGTTAAATGGTAGAAACTCATCCACCACCATTGATTAATATCAACAAAACCATAATCCTCCTAATGTTCATGACTTCAAAATCAATTAAGATCAGACAATTCTTAAGTGATGGGCTTAAGTTGGAAAGATGATATTTTACTTTTTTTAAACCCAAAATTGAGGATGGTTTGACCAATTGAAATGGATATATGTTACTGAAATCAAAATCTTGATAATCACCATTTCACCCATCATGATTGTTAAAGGCTTAGTAGTGATCTAGGCTCGATATTTAAACTCAGTATATCAGATTTAAAAGATAACATAATCGGTGATTAAAATCTTTAAACACTATGATCCTGACCTTAATTATGGGCACCACAATCTTAAATGATCTAGATTTGCCTTAGGGGCACCCACCCACATAACTCTTAAGTGAAACATTAATTGATTAATTGAGAATCCTATCCTCGGGAAAATTAAATTCTCAAGTTTCACTAAGCAACGAGATAGTCACACTTCGACATCAGATGATTAATGGAATAGTATGACAAGTCCAAAAATGAACTTGAAATATTTCAAGGGATTTTCAAAGTGATCCGGGGACTTGCCTCGAATATTTTGAAATCTTTTGGACATTCTGAAGGACAAATTAGACTTGACATATTTTGCTCTAAAATTTACTAAGATCTCTCAAGATAAAAAAAAATCATATCTTGGAGTTTGGTAACAAAACCTTCATCTACTCATGTAATTCAAATTTTCTTACAACAATGTATACATGTCTTGCAAGTACGAACCTTTTAGGTGGTGGAACGAGAAGACTCGCCAGGTAAGTTTTTACAGTTTACAGTTCCGTCCTTTCTTGTACTTTCCACATTGTATTGTTATACTTATAAAACTTGCATGTTAAGCAACAATGTCACCCTGCAAGAAAACTAAAACTGCTAGGATAGTCGCAAAACCAAAACCAAAAATAAAATCAACTAAGATAAAATTCACCACCACAACATTTAAAATATAAGAAAAACTCAAAATTTAATCACAAACATCGCAAACAACAATTACAAATAAATTAAGATGTCTCTATCGGATGATAAAAAATTCCTCGGAGGAAGTAACTTACAGTTGCTAACGAGCTTTACCACAACTAAATGAAAATATGGAACTCATTAAGTTGAATTTAGCAAATTCATTTGAACTAAGTAAATCCAATAGAAAATAGTGGTACCGAGATGAGCGAACCGTAAGATCCTAACCCGTGTTGCTTTAATCAACTTTAATATGACCCATTGGTCGACACTATTTTGGGTTGGAGGAGTTGTTGCCCGTTGGAAGCTGTCAGCCGTAGGAATCAAAATCTCATTGCCCACTTTGAAAAGGCATTTAATTTACATATGTATATAAAGTTTAGAAAAATATTAAATCAAACTGACCGCATATTTTTCATAGCTTAAATGAAAGAGTATTATACCTCACACCCTGTATCTATCCTGAAAGATAAACACCAGACTTAAGGAAGAAGCTTGATAAAAGAAACTAAGTAATATAGGAATCTGTTTGGTCTATGAAACCATTTTATTTGCCGATAAGTTCCCTTATTTAATACAAAAAAATAGGGTTTATATTAAGCTGGGTTCGAAAAAACATCCTATAAGGTCGAGCCCCCTATAGTTAATTACATCTTAAATGATCGGAGTCACCTAAAAAAACACTCAATAAAAATCAAGGAATATTATATTCAAGGAATTTAAAAGGATAGGACTTTTTAAAGAAATCGGACAAAGAGGTGTGAAAGGGGAATGGTTCAAATTTGGAACATTTATTGTACAACTGTTGACCTCACTTTTGGTTGAGGTTTAGTTTTTCCTCTATAGTAGCCTAAGGTATAGCCATAGGACTTTCCTATTGACTATTCTTAGAAAACAAGACATGAAACTCTGACCATTAGAAATCTACACTCTTCCTTACTCAACTTGGAGTTCCACATATTGGTCCTAACCTCTAGCACTTAGTAAGTGGAGTCACTATAGAGGAAACTCAAGATGAGTCACCCTTAGGACTGCTGGACCTTAGGGTTGACCCTGGGTGTTGGTCTAAGGCGAAGGCACTCACTTGCAATCACTTGCACTCACAATCACTCACTACCCCAAAAGTAGACCTTCTAGGCTTTGGTCACGTAATACTTTTAGGAGACTCCTATAGGTGGTTCCCTAAACCCATTAGCCCTGGGCTAGGGTTTGGCTAAGACCACTACGTAGAGGACCCAAAATAGGGTTTCCATTGGTCCATGGCTTATTGATGGGGGTTGGTACCTCAACTCTACCAAGACGCCCAACTTAGCATTTTGTCCCAAAATTCCCCCAAATTAACTAGATAACTTTGGGACCCCACATTTGACCAAAATTTCCAAATCTAGCCAAAATACCCAACTTGGTTAAAAAATCATTTCAAACACCTTGAAAACACCCAAACTACCCAAAATCCTCAAATTGGCCAAATTACAAAAATACCTCTCCTTAAGCCAAAATTCCAAAAATTCCAAAAAATCCCAAAAATTCCTAAAACCTCCCAAACATTCCCAATTTAATTTTTCTCAACTATCACATGACCCAATTTGGCCAAATTGACCATCTTTGATCAAAAACTCCAAATTGCCCTTTGAAGGCCCATATTTTCCTCAAATTACCTCAAATGTCTAGCCAATTGGTCTCAATTTACCCCAATTTCAATTATAAAGTCAAATTAACCCTTGATATGACCAAAAAAAACCAATTCCATGCTCAATTGACCCATACTATGAGCCCAATTTTGATTTAGATCAAAACCCAATTTTGGCCCTATGGCTTGGTTCCACCAAATTGAACACATAGCCAACTCAATCGGCCAAAATTTGTGTTTAAAAATCTTCATAACATCCCCATACATCAAAATTGGTCTTCAATTGGCCTTTGTGAAACCTCAATTTCATTTGATTTCAACCTAAGTCCAAAAGCCCCAAATTTGCCCCAAATTGCCCATGTCTCAAAATCTCACAAAATTAAGAGTCGTAACCCCAAAATTTTTACTCTATCCCTTCATGAAAAATCTTAACAACATCTCCCTTGATCATTTGGACCATTAAATTTGGACTTAGCCCAAGGCTAGCCCAATCTAGACCCATGTCTAACCCAACATGCTCAAATGGACCAAATTTCAAAAATCCCTCAAATTGACTTACCAATTGAACTCAAAATCACTTCAACCCTTCCCTAAAAAACTTCATAACAATCATCTACACAATGTTAATCAATCAATTGGGTCATATGACATGGCTAACCTAGCCTAAACCCAAAATTTGATCATTTGAACCACATTGAACCTATGCTTTGAAAGATGGCCTAACTACCCCAAAGCATCAAATTAACTCCACCTCAGTCATTGGTTAGACTCTAAGAAGGAGCCAAAACTCATCTAACCACCTAAACTAAGCCATGGACTAAAAGTCCCCCAAATTAATGAATTTAATTTCCAAAACTGCACATGCTTAAGATACCCTTACCCAAACTAAACTTCATTGCATTAAGGTCCTTTGACAGATTCCTTCGGATGCCCTGAGCACCTAGCCACCTCCCCCTGCCATGTCTGACCAGCCTAGTCACTAGAGAAGCTCAAAACCAAGAGCCACCCCCATGGAACTTCACCCAAACTAAACATAGAGGCCAGCTCAGCCAAATCAATTTGTATTTGTGCTCACACCTTCACAACCGAGAAAGAAGCATTTCATTATTGATTGGAATTTTAGCATGTTGATGTTGTTGCATCAGTCTTAGGGAACATTCATTGATTTTTCTAAAGTAAGAGGAGGTCCCTAGACAGAGAATCACATTCTTCAAGTTTATGTGCATTATTTGCTTAAAATAATCTATGTTGCTTAGAAAAATTCAAGAAAATTTTGGAAGGTTTACTATGACTAGTGAGCCCTTGGGAAAATTTCTCATGAGCCAAGTTTTTCAAAATACACCTAATCCTTACAAAACCTAAATCACTAAGATAATTAATTTTAAAAAATACAAACGATAAAATGACTTAATTTTTGATCTCCACTATTTTTTAAGATCAAGAGAACTCAACATAAAAATTTAAAAATATTGTAAGTTCATTTGATAACTTAAATTGATTTTTCAAGTTAAATAACATTTTTGGCACAAAACTGATTTTTTAAAATCAAAATATAACTTAAAAAATTATAAAAATTGTTTTTTTTAGTTCTCTGTGATTAGGGGTATTTTATAAAAATAAAAACTTGATTTTTAGCCTATTTCAAATATTTAAATAATTAAAAATCTATAAAAATTACAAAAATAATCAAATTCATGGAATTGTTCTAAATTGTTTCCTTAGCTCTTAGAAATAATTGGAATATTTTTTCCTGGTTTTCTAAGTAAAGATATTGAAATTTAAATCTTAAAAATGATTTTTGAAGGCTAAAAATGGGTTTTCGTTAAGAATAATTCCAACAAATCAAATAAAACTTAGAAAAATATAAAATCTTCTTCTCTAAGTTTTCTGACCTCAGGGAGATTTTTGAAAAATATAAAACTTAACTTTCCTCATTTAAAATATTTTATGTTTAATAAATACCCAATAATTTAAAATAATTCTTAAAATTCAAATAAACTCAAAAAATCATGAAATTTGGTCGAAAGGTTTCTCTGGTCTTGGTCTACCTCCAGTAAAAATTTTAAGGGAATAGGATTTAACTTGATTAAGTTAGGAATTTTCTTTGAAAAAATCCTATTTTTTGCATGAAAATAATTATGTAAATTAAATTAAATATAAAAAAATCACATTTTCTCCACTGATGTCTTAATTGACCCATGAATGAGGTATGATGAAAATTTCAAAGTCATTTGAATTGAATTTGAAAAATTATGTAGTGTTAGAGCCTTAGGGGCAAATGTGTAATTTTGGAAATTTAGCATTAATTAACATTTAGGCTTAATTCAAAGAGGGAAATGGGTAACCTCTGATCTTAATTTGGATGTTTGAAACACAATGGGTTAATTGGTAGAAACCAACCTCACTTTCTTAACTGAAAAGATAAGTTAATAAATCTCTAAATTATTAAAATTTGGAAGTTTATTAAAATAAAATGAACTTAAGGCTTAGGGGTATGACTTTTGAAGTGAATAACTAATCAATTTAATACCCCTATTTTAATTTTCAAATAAATTTTGAATCATGAATTATGACCACCTAAAGATTAATCTTTTCAAAACTAATTAAGACACTCACCTAGGTCTTAAAGGCTTAGTAGTGACAGGCTAAATCAAATTTCATTTAAATGACAATTAGAAAAGCAATTTCATTGAAAATTAGAACATATTCCAAACAGTGCAAGCCCAATTATAACCAAAATTTGGTTTAGTGTTCAAATAACACTAACTTGCCTCTTTAAGGGTCTTCACCCCCATAATTTTCAAAATTAAATTATAAATGATAATTACCTTATTATTACGGATAATTGAGACATCAATGCTCACTAAGCATTAAGGGTATTTAAAGGATGAATTATTAAGCAACATAATAAGTTTAAAAGAACTTGAGATTTTCCACCAGGCAGCAAGAGAGCAGCACAAACCTGCTTCTTTCTCTAGATCTGTCGGATACCTCGAAGATCTACTAAAATTAATATAGTTTGCTTGATAAAATCATCATTAATTGATCAAATAGGCACCCACCAAGATATGACCTAGGGTTAGGTAGGTTGCCAAAACTTTACTTTCATGTTTCATATAAACTGTCTTAACATGCCTTTTGAGTTTCAGGTGGAGGAACGAGAAGACTCATCAGGTACTCTTTTACAGTTTTCAGCGTTGTCTTTCTTGTGCTTTCATACTGTGCTTTTATACATGCAAACTTGTATGCTAAACAATGACGTCACCCTGCATGAAAACTAAAACTATTAGGATAGCCACAAAACTAAAACCAAAACAAAAATTAAAATCAACCAAGATAAAATTCACCCCCACAACATTCAAAATATAAAACAACTCAAAATTTAATCACAAACATCACAAAAAACTACAACTTCAACTAAATTAAAACGCCTCTATCAGATGATAGGGAACCCCTCAGAGGAGATAACCTACGATTGCTAACGAGGCTTCCCATGGTATAAATGAAATTATGGAACTCATTAAGTTGAGTTTATTAAGTTCATTTGGACTAATTGAATCCATTAGAAAATAGTGGTGCCGAAAATAGGGAACCGTAGGATCCTAACCGGTGTCGCTCTAATCAACTTTAACATGCCCCCATAAAATTTGAAGAACTTCAACCATAAGGCCACCTTATTTGATATCATAACTTGACACACTAGAAAACTTGAACTCACCGCAGTGAAGAGCTTGGAGCTAGCATGGTGGGCAGTGCGTCCATCTTCAACAGCAAAACCTACCTTCCTCAGCTAAACCAATCTCCCTTCCTTAGACTTAAACAACAAAGCCATAGTTCTTCGAGGTTGCTTGCTTATGCAACCTAAATCCTCACTTTATCTTTAGGCCTTTGTACAACCCTGCTATACAATATAAGCCCTAACTCATCTTAGGATTCTGAGGTTGTCGTTAGTCACGACCTAAATCCTCACATCTTTCAGGCTCTTTGTGTGATCGTTTCACATGAATGTAAGCCTTAACTAATAAAATTGGCAGGATGAAACACTTAAATATTTCTCTTTAAAACTGAAGCAAAACATTAGGATAGCTTGGGAAGTCACCAGGGTTCTCCTATGAATCCATGACATCCCCTAGTTCTTCCTCCTTTGGGCTCAACAACAAAATGTTCCAAATTTGAACTAATCCCCTTTCACACCTCTATGTTAGATCTCATTGAAAAGTCCTACCCTTTAAAACTCTTTGAAGATAATATTTCCTAATTTTTATCGAGAGTCTTCTTAGGTGACTTTGGTCATTTAAGATGTAATTAATTATAGGGGCTTGCCCTTATAGGAATTATGTCCGAACCCAGCTTAATATAAACCTAATTTAATTCTTTTTATTAAATATGGGAACTTCTCGACAAATATAAACATTTTGCAGACCAAATTTATGTCATATATTCCTTAGTTTATTTGATCGAGCCTCATTTTCAAGTCTTGTGTTTATCCTTCGAGATAGATACAAGGTTTGAGGTACAACGCTCTTTCATTTAAACTATGAAAAATATGAGGTTAGTTTGATTTCATATTTTTCTAAAACTAAATATATATGTAAATTAAACGTCCTTCCGAACCAGGTGACGGGATTTCGATTCCGGTGACCGACAGCTTCTTACGGGCAACTCCAACTAAAAATAGCGTCGACAGCTTCTGGTGACTCCGCTAGGGACAAGCTTTTCTCTCCATACAAATCTAGAAATATTATCTTCACACATCGGCAATATGTCTACATCCCTCTTGGACCAAATTACCCTTCTTTTTTTGGCATACTTTACCCATTTTTGTCTTGGGAAGGTACAACCAACTGCTTGGACTTCAGGACTAGCTGTTTAACCATCTTTGAACAGAGGGGTTTAGAAGGCCATTAAGGACTCTTTAAATTTTCATGTGGGTTCGGATCCCCAATAGGTGTGTCGGTGGACTAGTTCCACCTAGGCGTTGTCTGTCACTAAATAGGTCTCGCAAAGGGTCCTAAAATACTTTACATCTGCCTTCTAAATTTAATTTGCTATTTTACAAATTAAACCAAATTGGGTTGTGCCGCGCACGCTTTGAAATTTTCTTATACTGATTAAATTTTACACTTTTTTTTTGACAAGATTTTAAAATACTCATAAATTAAAACCCATCTGATCTATAGATCAACCTCTACTTTATGTTCTTGCACTAAAAATTACGAGGTTTTTGACCATATAGCTAACTCGAAAACTTTTTATTTTCAAGCTTGTTGTAATGGCGTACCCAATGCTGACCTTTTCTTGTAACCTGCCGACGAGTCCCAAAGCCCGCAACCTCACTCCTATCATTGAATTCAGAGCTGGATTTGAAGATCTCAAGGTCATCCTCGAGAAAGCCCCATTTGTGGTAATGAAGATTGATGCACTTGAATTACATGAAACATCTACAGAATTCAGTTTGAACTGCCTTCAAGAATTCCCTACCTGTAAGAAGTCTAAAACTACTATTGTCACGACACCCTTTAAACCTGCTAGCCCTGTTGCTGCTAAGGGGAAAGAAGTAAATTATTGAGATTCGACTGAGGGATTAACTGTCCCACCACCTGTGTTTGAAATCAGATCAAGTTCGAGGACTGTACCGATGACCTGAACTCAAAAGCAGAACCGTAATAAAAGAGTTTGGAGGGCCATCAAAGCTCAGGCTCCCAAGGAGACACCCATTGAGGAGGAGCCTCATCAAGTTGAAGAAGTGTTACCGGAAATTTAGCAACTCCTACTAGGGAGTAGATTCCATCCTCTGATGGACACCAATGAATATGAGAGTATCCAAAGAATCACCATTGCATCACCATCACTTCATGGACATGGTGAGGAGAGAAAGAATTTAACTCATATCACCCGAGTTAGTGTACTTTTTAGAAGGCTTGCTACCAAAGATGGATGTTCAGTTAGCGAGTTACTTAAATGAGTGCGAGATGAAATTTCCCCTCGCTTGAAGAAGGAAATTTTGAAGGGCGTCAATTCTGCCAGATAGTCCCACAAGATAACTGGAGTGCCACCTACTCGCATCCCCGTTTGGTTCTGTTTAGGGAACAGAGTTGATACTGCAGTAGTTACTACCGATTATGCCGCCACCAGAGCCGCAGGCCATCGACTGGTTAAGTCAAGACCGGGTCTGAATATCTTACCGTCACCCATTATGGAGATATTCATTTAATCCCAAAGGCAAAAACAAGACGATTACCTGGTACTATAGCCGATTGACACCACGAAGAGCATACTTTACCTTGACATACCAATGTTTCTACTAAGACACTCTGTCCTGAGACATCATCATCGAAAAAGAAAAAGGTATGAGTATCCAAGGTGGCTGCACCGATACAGTCCAATGAGCCCGCTGGACAAAAATAGGAAATGAAGCCAGGATCTAAGATATCTAAAATCTTCGCTACAATAGCCAGCGAGATGAAGGAACAAGTAGAGGATGCCCATTAGAGTCCTCTAGATTTTAAAGCTATTAAGGTATCAATAATTGAAGAAAATTTTGAGAAACTTATAATCGAGATTTTCAAGTTAGCTCAAGAACATGGAGTTTCCGTCGATAGTGACGATGAAAATTTTGATTACAATGATTACTTGAAGGAAGATTTCATAGATGTCCATGTAATTGAAACCAGAGCCGCCACATCTGCGTGCGAGACTCAACCTCACACCGAAGAGAACGCCGTAGATGAGCTGTGTAGGGCTATTCTCCTAAGGGATGTGCAGGTTAGTCTACTAGAGAAAAGAATAGAAGAGATGACTACAACCATGACCTCTATGGCCACTATTCAGGGTTAATCCCAAGTACCGCAATTGTCTTCTCCAGAGATCAATCAACCAGAAATCATACACATCCCGGATGAAAGGAGAGAGGTTACTTTAGCAAACAAAGATGAGACACATAGAAAGGATTCTCCATCAGGTGCCATGCCAGAAAAGGAATTCAAGCAAATGGTTTTACAAGTGCGGGATGCCCTAACCCAATCTAAGGGTGGTGCATTTGTTCTAAAGGGTAGACCTTAATCGGAGGAATTCGATGTCGTGTCTTTTTCCAAGGGTTTTGTGGCCCCAAACTTTAAGATATTCGATGGGACTGAAATGCCAGACAACATAAAGCACAATTCAGAGCCAGCTATGGCAACTCAAGAAATGGTGAAGCTCTACTCTTCCAACAGTTCGTCAGCAGCTTGTGAGGAATTGCTTTCAACTGCTACGCTGACTTGCCCAACGGGTCAATTAAAAGATTTTTTGAATTGGAACAACTTTTTGTGAAAAGATTTGTCGGTGCACAACACCATGTGTCTATTGGAGAGCTCATCATGGAAATATAAAAGCCTAGTGAAACTTTGGTGGACTACATTTTGAGGTGGAGAAACCTTAGCATGAAACGTGAAACTCAACTATAGGAACATCATGCGATTCAAATTCTACTCAAGAGCATTCATGGGCTGGTAGTTTTTATGCTCAAGGGACTCACCGTCAAATCCTTCGAGAAGCTACTCAGTAAAGCTAGCAGTCTTTAAGAGAAAATTACGCACATGGAGCCACATGCAATGGCTAAGGTGACAAGAGTGTTTGAAAAGAAATCAGCAGTAGTAGCAACCATCGGTAAAGGAAAGCAGCCGATAAAAATATATGCAAATGAGATATGCCACTCTTTGTCACAATACTCTCGAAAACAGAATAGTCAATCCAACTAGCGACCGCCTCAAGAGGGATCACCTCGAACAAGGGATAATAAAATGTCCCTGTCAGAGTGACGTAAGACTGTGTATCTTTCAAAGATGAAGCTATACCTAAAATATTCAGAAGTCTGATGAAGAAGCCAGAATTCAAACTACCAGATCCAAAGAAGCCCGAAGACGTGGATAGGAAGAATGAACCAAATTATTGCTCATACCACCGGTTGCTCGGGCACACCGTAGAAAAATGCTTCGTCTTTAAGGACTAGCTTGAGTGGAACCTTAAAGAAGAGAACATAATAATCCCGAAAGCTTATTTAAGAGAACCTAAAAAAGGCTCCATAAATATGATTTCAGCTGAGCCAATCTCCCCAAATGATCCGTATAATAGAATAGATGGATGGAGTACAACTTGGGATGAGCTCAAGAGGGTCCCTAATCAAATACAAGATTCATCAAAACAAGCTTCTACAAATATCGAAGAAGTGGATTGAAGTCTAAAATAGATCATCCAAGAAAATACTGAACAAAATCCAATCTATATCAAAACAAGTTTCCATTCTGAGTCCGCAGCATACAAAGCCCGAGATGAATGTTTTGCGAGGAGATTCGTCATCTTTAAGGAAAAAGAAGAAGAAGAAAAGTGTCACTACAAAGATTAATAACACAAGGGGTAGGATAGGGGCTGCCTCTACTAGATTGGTTCTCTCAAATTCGGGGAAGAAAATCCTCAAACCCCTGACTTTGTTTGATTATCTGTTTATCCCTCCGGGGTCTTATGAATATAATGATTGTGATTTCAGCTACGTTTTAACTGTTTCTAGTGATAACATAACTGATCATGCCCGATCTGACTTCAATCTCAATCCCCAAAACGATCCTCAAATCGTGCCTGAGTTTGATGAACTTGTTGTCAAGTCCAAAGAAGACATCAATGACACCACTTATGATAGCACCAATAACGAAGAGCTAATTCTTGAGCATCATGGTACACCCCTTACCATCAACTTAGATCTTTCCGACAAAGAGGAAGAGACACTAGAAGATTCCACAATGATATCTGAAGAAGAAGAAATCACAGAGGTTAACTTAAGGGGCGGAAAAGTGTTACCACTAAGAACAGCTCCAACAGATAAAGGAAAGCAAATAATGTTTGAGAAGAGATACCCCCACCTCCACCAGTGGAAGAACCACATAATCAAGACAAAATCGAGGAATCATACAAGGTAGACTACAACGTGCTAGCTCATCTTAGAAACTTTCTAGCCAGATTAAGCATCTACGATGCTCTGATCCTGTCAAAGGAGATGAGAGAGTCTCTGGTTACATCTTTGCTTGACCCAAAAATTTACTTAGCTCAGTTGGCCAGCACATCCTCAAATGAAGTTTGTTCGTTGAAAGAACAGTCTGGGGTAACCTTCACAGATGAAGACTTGCTGCTCAGTACCACCGACCACAATCGTCCACTCTACATCTCCATCAACATCCGCAGATTTGTGCTGTCCAGAGTATTAGTAGATCCTGGAGTGTCTCTTAACTTGATGAGCCTACGAACAATGGCCTATTTGGATATTCAAGCTCAAGAGCTTACGACCGATAAAATTATGTTAAGAGGATTCAACTAAAAGGGAGAAAGAGCCCTCAGATTAATTACATTACTTATGAAGATTGGGGAACTCGTGAAAATTGCTAAATTTCATATCATAGACGCCGAGACCCCTTTTAATGCTCTACTAGGTCGACCATGGATTCATGAACACAATATGGTTCTGTCTTCTCTAAATTAGTGCATGAAAAACTGCAAAGATGGTCAAGAAAATTGTATCAAAGGAGACCTACAACCATTTTTAGTGCATGAAGTTGGTATCCATGAAGATGCTGCCTACTACGCACCTCCAAAGAAGACTGTCTTCTCTCGTGAAGTTATCACAAACAAAGATGAAGATTCAGAAGAATTACAAAGAGGAGGCCATTCAACTCTGCTTCAACAACCTTCCACCAGTCCCTTACAACGAGTTGGTGAAAGTTCTTTTAGTTCGCGCACCCGAGGTCGTGGCCGGGGATGTGGATGACGAAGGATCAATTTAATCATTGAGTAGACTAGGCCAACCATCAATGTTGGTGATGAAGATAGTTCTGAAGATGAGATAATGATGACAAGATGAAAGAAACCTCAGTGTGAGATATCCATTGAAGATACAGAAAAGAATGAATATGAAACAATGTATGATCGGATAAACCACTATGTGAATGCTATGACCCTCACTCTAATTCTCCCTCAAAAGGTCAAGAGTTTAGAGGTCAAGGAAGTCTGTAGTGTTGGTTCAAAGCCGATCAAATTTTACCGTGCTTATAACTCTACTGAGCTTGAAAAACATGTAAATTTGGATGATGATCCTAATGAATTAATGAAATTTTCTTTTGGTTACTTCTCGGCTTGTGTTCGAAAGTTAATTCAACAGCAACACATACCAAAATAAATGTCAAAAGATAAATTTCAACTTTTTGAAAAATGATGGAATGGTAAAATTCAAACTCCAAATTCAAAAGTGGGTCTTGGATTTGGTACACTCGGACCAGACGATGATTCTAAATTTTACATGGTTGTTACTGTTGAGTCAGAAGAGGATTACCTCGATATAGAGGATGACTCTACTAATCAACTAATAGAAGATGCCCCGCCAGAATTTAAGGAAGAAATTAAATCTACCATTGATGAATTGAAAGAGATCAACCTTGGGACTGAAGAACAACCCACATTTATAAGTTCTCTACTCAATGATGAAGAATGTGCATAATTGATCAAACTATTAATAGAATTCAAAGATTCCTTCGTGTGGAGCTATGATGAAATGCCAAGATTGTCAGCAGAGGTTGCAGCCCATAAACTCGGGGTGGACAAAAATATAACCCTAGTAAAACAAGCTCCCAAGAGAATGCGCCTCAAAATAGAGCAACAAGTCATCGCCGAAGTGAAGAAATTAATAGATGCCAGCTTTGTGTAAGAAGAGCAGTACCCCATATCGTTGGCTAAAATTGTACCTGTTAAGAAGAAAAATAAATAGATCCTTGTATGTGTTGACTTCAGAGATTTGAACAAGGCAGGTCCAAAAGACGAGTTTCCACTACCCATACCAGAGTTGATGGTGGATATCACTTCAACACATGAAATTTTCTCCTTCATGGAAGGATCGTCGGGATACAACCAAATCAAGATGGCTCCCAAGGATGCAACACTTACAGCCTTCAGAAAACCGAATGGAATTTTCAGCTATACAGTGACGTCGTTTGGCCTAAAGAACGCCCGAGCAACATATCAGCGTGCAATGATCAAGTTTTTTTATGACCTCATTCACAACCAAGTAGAATGTTAAGCGGATGATTTGGTCATCAAAAGTAAATAAAAAAATAGACCATTTGTATGAATTGAGGATCGTGTTTGAATGGTTACGACGATATGACCTTAAAATGAATTTCTTAAAGTGCGTATTTGGCATTATTTTTGGGAAATTTCTTGGATTCGCTGTCCGTCATCGGGGTATCGAGATCAACCTAGATAAAATTAAAGCTATCTTGGAAATGCGTCCTCCTAAAACCTTGAAACAACTACGTTCCTTCAAGGGGAAGTTAACATATCTGAGACGCTTTATTTCTAATCCCTTAAGTAGGTGTCAGCCTTTCTCGGCATTAATTAAAAAGGATGCCAAATTTATTTGGGAAGAGAAATGCTAGCGGGCCTTTGAGGACATTAAACAATATTTAATGACACCTCCTGTCTTCGCATCCCCTATCCCAAGGAAACCTCTGATACTTTATATCGCGACTTTAGATGACTGTCTTAGAGCCTTCTTAGTCCAAGTCAATGATGAGGGTAAAGAAAATGCACTCTACTACTTGAGTCGTCATCTAATACCGACAGAGATAAGGTATCCACCAATTGAGAAGCATTGTCTAGCGTTAATTTTTGCCACCTAAAAGTTTAGACATTACATGCTTTCTCATAAGATTACCCTAATCTCGAAAGTTAATCCATTGCAATATCTGATAACCCGACCAACACTCTCCAGATGTTTAGCAAGATGGTGAATGATATTATTGCAATTTGATATAACTTTTGTTCCCCTTCGTGCTATTAAGGGACAGATACTAGCAGACTTTCTCGTTGCACACCCACTGCCAACTGGGTCCTCTCTCGACGACAAATTACCAGACGTGCAAATACTACAAATGGAATTCTTCTGTGCGCAACGCTGGAAAATGTACTTCGACGGTGCTTCGTCAGCCAGAAAAGACAAAGGATCAGACACAGTTATACCAGGCAAAGCAGGGATTTGTTTGATCTTTATTACGCTACATAAGAGTATGTTGAGGTTCTCATATCACCTGACAAAGCCGTGCGCCAACAATGAAGCAAAATATGAAGCTTTAATCTCTGGATTGGGAATGGCAATCTCAATGGATATAACAAATATTGTGATCTATGGCGACTCCCAGATCGTGATCCAGCAAGTCACCGAATAATACATAATTTTGAAACCAAGGTTGGTAGAATACCATCAGTACACGATGAAGCTCCTAGAGCAGATTCCTGATGTGATCTACCGGATTCCTAGGGTAGATAATGCCCATGCCGACGCTCTAGAAAAACTTACTAAAGAAATGGCATGTCCCCCGAAGGATTCAATTGAAGTCAGAGTGTAAGGAAGATGAGTCTTGTCTCGAATCAACTTCGAAACTCTACACAAGCTTGGAAAAGAAGAAATAATAAATACAGTTGCAGACATCAACAAAGATTAGCACAAGCCATTAATAGAAAATTTGCATACTGGAAAGCTACCAGAAGATAAGTCTGAGGCGCACCACATCACAAGAAGGGCCATGTCTTACGCTCTGATGGGAAACATTCTCTATAGAAGATCATTCAATCAAATAAGGCTATGGTGTTTGAGGAGAGCCCAAGCACATAATATTGTCAAACAGGTACATACCGGATTGTGTGGCGCTCACCAATTAGGGCCGAGAATGAAAATGAAGATCAAAAGACTCAGATATTATTGGCCAGCAATGATATCAGATTGCATGGATACAACAAAAGATGTCACCAATGCCAAGTGCATGGGGTGGTCTTACACCAGCCTTCGAATGTGCTACACCCAACTGTTTCCTCATGGTCATTCGAGTGTTGGGGTACAGACATAATAGGCCCGATAGACCCTCCATATTCCAAAGGACACATGTTTATACTTGTCGCTACAAATTACTTCTCAAAATGGGCGGAGGCAGTACTGTTATGTGAGGTTATGACACAACACGTCCTTCAATTTTTTAAAAGCCAAATCGTCTACCGTTTTGGAGTACCGCGAAGAATAATTTTTGATATTGGGACAGCTTTCAGAAGCACAAAGATCAACAATTTTTTCAAAAGAAATGAGATAGATTGGAGATACTCTACGATTTACTATCCCAGAGAAAATGGTCTAGTTGAGGCCTTCAACAAAATACTGGTACAAATTTTGAAGAAGACACTGGATGAAAACAAAGGGGATTGGCACAACAAACTATTAGAGGCCTTGTAAGCCTACTAAACGACTTTAAAGACTCCCACTCAGTGTACACCCTATATACTCGTTTACGGAGCCGAGGTCATTCTACCGCTAGAAATCCAGACACCATCTCTCAGAGTCGCAGTTGCCAATCAACTCACAATGGAAGAAAGTACAAAACTCAAACTTGAAGAAGTGGAGAGTCTCGAGGGAAAATGACTAGAAGCACAATAACAGTTGGAGCTTTACCAGGCGAAGATGGTACAAGCCCATGACAAATTGGTCTACCCAAGGACATTCAAAGTTGGTGACCTCCTTGTGCTCAAAAAGCCTATTTTTGCACACCGTGAAATAGGTGGAAAATTCGAGCCAACTTGGGAGGGTCCATTTATCATTGAAAAGGTCCACACAAGAATAACATATCAGCTAATGGATTGCCAAAGAGAAAGACCCATGTTACCAATAAATGGACGATATCTGAAAACCTATTACCTAACCTGATGCTGCTTGCCTCTACTTGCTTTGAAACTTTGAAAATTTAATTAGTTTAGGGTTATCTATGTGGTCAAATGTCTATGATCGGGTCCAAATTTTGTAATTAACCTCAATATAATAAAAATTTTGAGAAAAAAATTTTTAAACTTCAAATTTTCTCCTTTCCACTTTTGAGTATAATGTTCCACAAAAAATTAACGAAACTCATACATAAAGTAAATGATTCATTTCACTAAAATAAGTTAAATTTAATTCAATAAATACTTTGTTTTGTTCTTGTTCATGTCATGTTTTGGCCCACTGACGCTTTTCCTGTCGTCTACAGAAAAATGTCGAGGTAGAGGTTGATCTTTGCTTTCAAGGATGGCTGGAGCCTCGCACTGAATGAGGAGATGGCGCCGCAAGACGGTACCATTGACTTGAGCATGGACATTAACCAGGTCGACATGGACTACGAAGGTCCTCCCATGAATGTAGTTAGCTACAGGGAGAAAGAGGGATTGCCTTCACTGCTGAGGGTGACCACCAAAGATAATGCATCACATAAAGGCCAGAACGTGTTAATAGAGCAAGATCCTATGGAAGGGCCCAGCCGTCTACCCTCCACGGTTGCTACACCGGTTGGAGGCTTAGTAGCCGCCAATAACAAATGACTGTCAGGTGTTTTGCTTCGCAGGACAAAACGCAGGAATGCAAGCCACAAGAAGTAGAGGGCTTTTCTATGAGAAGAACACAGATGTCAGAGAGAGATAAACAATTTACTCACCTATATTCCTGAGAGACATATTTATGATCCAAACATGAAAGAAACTGCTGCCAACCTACCCCTACAGATGATGAACCAGGGTTTGTTACAGAGCCAGATACACCTTCAGCTTTAGATGTTTTATGCAATGTTTGCCCGACGTGCAACGCGGAAATACCTACAGGGACATCAACCATAGGGGCGTTTGTAGCCTGAATTGCAATGTCCTACATTTACAATGCTTTAGTACATTGGAAGAGTATACCTCTAGCACCGATGGGCCACAGACTTCAGATTTTATGTTGGATGAGAGAAACGTCCCACTGGGGACTAATCAGTACGTACCATGGAGCCCAGGGTCGTACATCCTGGTAGATGTCGAGTCTCGTGTTCCAGATCAACCATCGCTAGTTTGGTTTCCTGCCATTGTTCAGAGGGAGGAACACCTGTGACAGCTACTGACTCCTGGTACGATGGAGTACTACAAGATAAGTAAAGTAAATAAAAGAGAATTTGAATTTTACGAAGAAGTTCAAGAAAAAATTGTCAACATACTGGAAGGCTTGGAGCTGTATGCCAGGTTCTTCTTTGAGAGTGATGAAAGAAGCATTCTTGACTGAATCTTTGATTGGAGAGACAGAGGCCGAGCAGGCCATCTCATGGAAAGAACATACTCTGAGTCGAAGAAATGGATGAGAGAAAAAGGATAGAATCGCCATTCAGTGCGGCTGCTGTTATAACTTCACAAATGACAGATAAAGGAATACGCCTGAGATCCTCAGACACGACCAAGTAGATTCACTACCGCCAACGATAAAGTGGATGATCAAAAGAATGGTCAAATGATGTATTCTACCTACTACCTGCATTCCAAACATCTGCATCATCAACATATATGATGAGATAGACTACATACCTCCTCACATTGATCATCATAATTTTGTAAGACCCTTCTGTATGGTCTCATTTCTGAGCAAGAGCAATATATTATTTGGGAAAGGGATTGACATTGTCAGCCCTGGCGAGTTCAGAGGAACTGTAGAGATTACATTACTAGTTGGTTTAGTCTTGGTTCTGAAAGGAAATGGGGCAGATGTTGCAAAACATTGCATTCCAGGGGTACGACACCGTAGGGTGTTTGTGACCTTCCTTAGGATGGACGACAACAAAATATCATTTGGAATTCAGCCATACCTGGAACTGGAAGAGCTACTTCCATACGAGCTATGAGAGGGTTGTACCTCTAAGTACATGTGAAGGGAACTCTTATCCTAGAGTATGGATTAGAAGGTCTGCTCGATAAGGAGGTCGTCGTATCTGATACAGATGGTCTGAGGGTTCACTTTCTTTTTTATAGCAACATGATATGTATCTGATATATTCAACCTATAATGTATTCATGGCATGAGATGCTCTGTATGTACTTCAACATGGACTATATATTGTACCTTTTTAGGCATCAGCCTATGTCAATCTGTAACATCTTTATTGAAGCAGAGTAATGGAATTTTCTCTCAGAAATGTGCATTTTTTGTCCGTTGCCTTTCTGTGCGATGCATGAATGCCACAAACAACTCGTTGGTTCAGAATTTTAATGAACAAAGAACGAAACAATAAATGAAATATAAATAAAAATAATCACCAATGAATAAACAACAAAAAAAATTTCTTTTGAAAATCAATCAATTAAAATTAAAATTTTAAAAGACATATTTTGAAAAATAAAATGTGATAAAAACAATAAGAAAAAAAAATGAATTTATTGAGTGGATTCTCTCATTTTCAGAGTGTCTTACTCTTTGTGCGCGCAACACAACCATCTTTATCTGCTTTCACTCTCTTCACATCCCCACGGAATTTCACATTCTGCACAAAACCCCACAAATCTCTACAAATCTTCTTCAACAAAACCAACCTTTTCACACGACACATTTTTGCAAATTCAACATCACAAACTCTCCACACTATTTTTATATGACTCTTGGGGTTAGTACCCAAATTTTGACTCCCCATATCCAAAGATCAATGTGAGGCCCTCTTCAATGGATGTTAAGGCTTCTGATTCCTTCAAATTTCAAATCCTCCAAAGATCGGTGTAAAGCCCCCTTCAATAAATGTTAAGGCTTCCAATTCCTTCAAATTTCAATTCCTCCGAGGATCGGTGTGAGGCCCCCTTCAATAGATATTAAGGCTTTTGATTCCTTCCAATTTCAAATCCTTAGAGGATCAATGTGAGGCCCCCTTCAATGGATGTTAAGGCTTTTGATTCCTTCAAACTTCAAATCCTCTGAGGATTCGTGTGAGGCCCCCTTCAATGGATGTTAAGGCTTCTGATTCCTTCAAATTTCAAATTCTCTGAAGATCGGTGTGAGGCCCCCTTCCACGGATGTTAAGGCTTCCAATTTCTTCACATATTTTATTCACATATTCCCCACAAATTCACATGTGTGAATCTGTATATTTTCTGCATAAGCACAAATATTCTCTTATCACCGCTTGGGTTGGATGTGAGTCCTAGTTCTTTCTTACCTAATGTGACACCCATATATTTTCTTGCTACTTCTTGAGTTGGATGTGAGCCCTAGTACTTTCATTCTCAATATAGCACACATATTCTCTTTTCACCGCTTGGGTTGGATGTGAGTCCTAGTGCTTTCCTTCCTAATGTGACACACATATATTTTCTTGTTGCCTATTGAGTTGGATGTGAGTCATAATGCTTTCCTTCTCGATGTAACACATATATTCTCTTGCACC
>NEWO01000837.1:153101-166910 GCA_003013225.1 Phalaenopsis aphrodite
CCGAAGCATGTAATGATATTTTGTTTTCGGTGGTCGATAGCTTCTTATGAGCAACTTCAACAAAAAATAGCGCCGACAACAATCAAAAGGAGGAAGAACTAGAGGATGTCATAGATCCTGAGGAGAACCTAGGTGACTTCCCAAGCTATCTTGTGGTTTGACCTTAATTTAGAGAAGAAATTATTTAAGCATTTCTTCCTACCAATTCTATTAATTTAGAGCTTACATTTGTGTGAAATAATCACACAAATAGCCTATAAGATGTGAGGATTTAAGTCATGACAAACAAAAATCTCAGAATCCTAAGACGAGTTAGGGCTTATATTGTACAACAGAGTTATACAAAGGCCTAAAGATAAGTTGAGGATTTATGTTGCATAAGCAAACAACCTCAAAATTTTATGACTTATTATTTAATTCTAAATAAAGATGTGTTGTTGTAGATCCTCTTGTTATTGAAGATGGTTATGTTGCCCACCATGCTAATTTCAAGCTCCTCGTCATGACTAGTTTAAGTTTTTTAATGTGTCAAGTCATGATATCAAATCAAATGACCTTATAGTTATAGCCATTAAAATTTTATGGGGCATATTAAAGTTGACTAGCGCGACATCGGTTAGGATCCTACGTTTCCCTCGTTCTGGTACCACTATTTTTTATTGAATTCACTTAGTCCAAATGAATTTATTAAACTCAACTAAATGAGTTCCATACTTTCATTTAGACCGTGGGAAGCCTCGTTAGCAACCGTAGATTACCTCCTTCGACAGATTCCTGATCATCCGATAAAGACGTCTTAATTTAGTTGCACTTATTGTTTTGTGATGTTTGTGATTAAATTTTAAGTTGTCTTTATATTTTGAATGTTGAGGCAGTGAATTTTATCTTGGTTGAATTTAAATTTGGTTTTGGTTTTACGGTTATCCTAGCAGTTTTGGTTTTCATGCACGGTGACATCGTTGTTTAACATGCGAGCTCGAGACAAGAAGTACAGAAAGGTAAATGCAATAATTTAAAAGCATACATGTCCCCTTCTCGACATTCCGCTGAAAGATTTTAGTAGATGATTTTCTAGAAAAAAAGCATAACAAGTTCAATTTGTCCTTCAAAATGTCTAAGAGATTCCAAAGTGTTCGGAGGATGGCCCTGAACCGCTTTAGAAATCCCTTAAAACATTTCGAGTCCACTTTCAATTTATCAAATGGTTCTATTAATCATCCTAAGATTGACTTAAAACTTAACTACCTCAAGAATTAGAAAATCAAACAGTCACTTAACATTTCATTTTGATAGTTATGTGAGTGGATGCCCCAAAGGGGCAAATTTAAGGTTATTAAGGACTTAAATACCTCAAATTAAAGTTTAGCTTAAAATGTTTGAAAATGTTTATTAATTAACTATGTTCATCTTTTCTAATCCCGATTAAGATAATTTTGCATATCAAGCCTAATTTATTATTAGACCACTTCTTAACTTCAATTTTGAAATTGATGTAAAATAATTGAAATGTTAAATTAGAATTTCCATCAAAATCAGATTTAACATTGAACGCCAACTAATAGGCTTTAAATTAGTGAGTTATTATCTTCACAATTCAAGCCCAATAATTTATGATCCTCTAATTGAATTGACCTCCAAATTATATTAATTAACAATTTTATTTTTATCATGAAACAAGTGGCAAGTTGGTTTATACCTTTTGATCCATTATATTTCAATCATCCAAAAAGTTCATTATAATCAATATTTTTACCCTTTTTCCCTTTGATTAATCCTAAAATTTAATTAAGATATTAAAATTCCAAAATTACCATTTTGCCCCTGGGGCTTCCCACTTCATAACTTTTCAAATGAAAATCAAGTGACTCACAAAAATAAGTTTGAAGAGGACTTCAAGAAAACACTTTGGGAAAATCTAGAAAGTAATAACAAGTGAACAATAAAAAGCCAAAGTGGACGATAAGCATTCAAGTTTGGGTGGGCTAAGAAACTGTATATATATACTTGAGGGACTTCGAAGGCTACTATCGGTCACCCGTATGTATAGAGCCCGACATTCAACTAGAAGGGTGTCCTACTATACCAATTTAGGAGGGTACTTCTTAGCCCGGTACTGGCGATTAACAAGTGGACAATCAAATTTACATTTAAAATTTATATTTTGGCATACACATAAGTTTCATGCAGAGTAAGTTATAGCAATTTTGTAGTTAAAATACTTTTGCAAATGTAATATCTGTTATTATCGTATTTATTTTTATCAGTTTTGTGGAAATATGAATGTCCATGAGTCAATCACACTGTCAGGCATGAGACCTTCAACAACCTAAGAGGGCAAAGGTGCCCCGCTAGTCTCATGTCGGTGAATAATATTATCATCCTACGGTTCACCGGGCCCGATGTTGTAGGATGAAATATTATTCTGCTCTACCACCGGCGTGTCTTTGTCATCATCGCCCTTACCCCAAAATTAACCGTCCAACTTATAGTCTTGCTTGATGGTTCACATATAGCAAAAAACTATAAGTGCGCACTTTTGCTTCGTAGATAAGTGTATAAATCCAACCAAGAAGAAAGGAAGAAAACAAGAAAAATGGGGTGAGAGAGAGAAGAGAACAATCCACCAAAAAGAGCGAAGAGGTAAAAGGTGAATCGACCCTCAAAACAACGTCTAAAACGATCGATAAAAAGACCCAAAAATATGGCTCAATGATTCACGAATTAACCAAATAAGGATATCATTTTCTCCAATTTCACAAACGGATCAACCCAAGAAGGGTATCCTTTTCAAATTGTATTTCAAGCAAGTCAAAACGTTAATAAGATCGAACCTATGCAACAACTACAAATATAACCACCCACAAATGTAGCCCAAAAGCTCTCGATTACGTAGCTAAAAGGCTACAAAATAATCTTAAAAAGAGTGACCCATATATAACCAGTTATAGCTAGCCAATGCAGCCTCAAATCCAAAATTTAGAGACCTCCGAGCCACTTCCCAACTTTTCCCAAATATCACAAGTGATTCCTCTCCTCTTTTCTTTCTCTTATTTCCTTCTCTGTTTTTTTTTTATTTATTGCAACCAACTCAGCCCGCAGAATTGGGCCTTGTAACATTTTCAAATGCATGACAAATTATTCCTCGAAAGGGGCATTTATATTCTTTTAAATACAAAGAATTGAAATATTTCACTTCACAAGTGTCAAAGCGTTCAATTCTGAAAATTTCTGATGCCATAAATTAAAGATGAGACAATCTTACATCTTTCAAGTATAAAGCTTAACAAAACATCCAAATGGCACATACCAAAATCAGCACACCTTCGCATGTTGTGACTTTCAAAAACCAGAAAAAATAAAGAGCAAAGAAAGGCTTTGAAAAGAACAAAAAAGCTCTCATTCAATTCCTATACATTCACATATAGAACACATAAATTCAAACTTTACATACCCACCACCTTAATCATGCATGAAGAAAAATATATATATTTTCATTTGCGAAATTTAAAAGAATCGGTGGTATAAATATAAAATAAGAACTTTGCTGTTATAAATGTAAATATATAAAAATTGAATGGCATGGGCATGAGCACAAAGGTCAAGCTCACTCCCTATATGAAACTATGGACAAACTCTTTAGACTTTTGTATGCTTTAAGATTTTTGAGTGCATTCACATCCAAGTCAGAGTTGACACTGTTCTGTAAGCTTCCAAATTCCTTTCCTGCTCATTAACAGTATTGCCCCAATTCCAGAATAAATCTGTAAGCTTTCTCTTCTCAAATGATTTTGAAATGCTAGACTCTCTGGCCTCCCTCACGTTTTCCAAAAAATGTATTTTTTTATTTTGCACAACTCACTCATATGTTCCAACGCCTCAATCCTGTAACCACTCTCATTCTTAACATTAAACTCATTTAGTTCTTGAAGTGACCTTAATTTCCCAATTCCAGGAATACTAAAAAATGCATTTGGGGGCAATCCAAAGTGACGCAGATTGGAAAGATTACTCCTATCGCCAGGTAAGAAATCATAAGAGCAAGATCCCCCAACCACATTTTATAGATTATTGCAAATGATAAATGATTCCTTTCATATTTTCAAAATGCAAGGCACCAAAGTCCTCCAACAATTGAAAATGATGAATAAATCTTTCCCGATTTTCAAAGTGCAACCAAACATCTCAAATTTTCGCAAATGAGCGTCCCAAAGCAAATAATTGGAACCATTCAAGATGTTAGCCATGTAAATATATGAGAAATTGAGTGGTAAGTATGAATCGAAAATATTAGAATATGAGGAGCAACAGAATAAAATAACATATTTACCTTACCTTCCTAAAAAAATCCTTTTATAATCTCTTAAAGACCTTTACAATCATCAAATGAAAGAAACTATTAACATTGTATCAAACCCATTAAACGAAAGAAGATTTGTAAATCAACCAAGTGAAGAGAAGAGGATGATAAGGTTTCATTAACACAATAAATGCATGCTGAAATATGAAACTCCCAAGCAAACTTTCCTTTTTTTCCAAATACTGGGTTATTTTTTAAAATATACATACGAAGTTGTGGGAGGAAGCATGTTATTAGGAGTCTATATTCATCATAGCAGCCAATATGTAACCGTTTCAAGTTTTTAGGAAAGATTAGTACAAGATCATCAAAGATTGCAATTCTTGATTTCTCTCAAAAACAGTTGAATTATCAGACTATATTTCTTACAAAACCGGCTATAGAAATTTCAGGTTTCTAAAGCATAGAATCATCCATAACCCTTGATGAATATTTACATTCATAGCATCCCCTATCTGTGAGAAGTTATACCTTCCTTTTGCACAACCAATTTGCCCAAATGTTGAAACGAGAACACAAAATAAGGATGAATTGCATGGATTTATATGAAATAACACCTCAAATACTTGCAACCAAAATAGTCATTATGATCGAGCATTCAATTCTCATAAATTTGCATATCTCACACCCTGAACTTTCACCTTCAGGCGCACAATATTTTAGGGATTTATTTTCTTTATTTTATAAATTTTTAATATTCAAAATTTTTCAATTCATGCATGCACGAAACCACATCAAAATAGATGTCATCGCTAAGTAGTTTTAACTTTCTGGACGGGTCGGCGCAGTCTGTTTCGTCATCCGGGATCGTCCCGACAACTTTGTCGACGATTGGGTCAAAAACGGTTCAAAATTTGATTTCTGTCAAAATTTTGGTTTGAGCTAAATTGATGGATCAAAATTATGTGGATGGTTGTCATACAAGGTTTAGAAGAGATTTTAAACTGATTTGAAGGGTCGATTTGAGGAATTTTGACATCTAGTCAAATTTGGGGATGTTGGGTTAGGCTTGGGTTTGGGTTGAGCTAGAGTTTAGCTATGGCCCAATTGATGGGTTTTGGACTTAAGTTTACATGGCCAAATTTCAGAATTTGGACATCTATTCAATTAGGTCATTTTGGAGACATGGCCAAATTGGGGCAAAATTGGGGGTTTCAGACATAAGCTGAAATTGGATTCAAATGTGGGTCAATTAGGTTGAGATTTGGTTTGAATTGATCATAGAAAAGATGAATTTAAGTTTCGTATTGAAATTTGAGAGAATTGAAATTAAATTCAATTCAATTGAAGGGTTCAAGTTGGTTTTGGGGACAAAAGGTTGAGTTGGGTAGTTTAGTGAAATGAAGGTGTCAACCATCCTGATTTGAGCCATGGACTAATGTAATCTCCATTTGGATCCTCTATGTATTGGTCTTAACTAATCCCTAGCCTAAGGCTAGTGGATCCAGGGTACCATGTACATAAGTTTCCCAAAAAATCAAGGGATCAAAGTCAACAATTTTGGGTTTTAGGATTGTGAGTGAATGGGATGAAAGAGTGACAGTGGGTGCAAGTGGGTTCAAGTGAGTGCAAGTGAGTGAAACAGCTCCAGGCCAACATCCAATGTCAAACCTAAGGTCAAGCAATCCTATAGGAAATCTCTTGAGCTCCCTTATAGTGGCCCCACCTACTAAGTGCTAGAGGTTAGGACTAGTATATAGAATTTCAAGTTGAGCAAAGAAGAGTTTAGAATTTCTAATGGTGAGGGTTCCTTTTCTAGTTTTCTATGAATAGTCAATAGAAAAATCCTATGGCTAGACCCTAGGCTACTGAAGAGGAAGAACTAAACCTCAACCAAAAGAGAGGTCAACACCCATAATATCTAAATGACCATAACCATAGGAACATCTAATTTGACATCATAACCTGATACATTAGAATACTTAAACTTGTCATGGCAAAGAGCTTAGAGCTAGCACTATGGGTAGCACAACCATCTTCAATAACAAGAGGATCTACAACAACATCTCTCCTTCCTTAGAATTAAATATCAACTCATAAGACTTCAAGGTTGTTTGCTTATGTAACAAAAATCCTCAACTTATCTTTAGGCCTTTGTATAACTCTATTATATAATATAAGCTCTAACTCGTCTTAGTATTTCGTGGTTGTTGTCCATCACGACCTAAACCCTCACATCTTCAAGGCTATTTGTGCGATCATTTCATATAAATGTAAGCCCGAAACAAATAAAATTGGCAAGATAAACATTTAAATAATTTCTCACCAAAATTGAAGCAAAAAAATAGGATAGCTTGGGAAGTCACCGAGGTTCTCCTCCAGATTTATAACCTCCCCTAGTTCTTCCTCTTTTGGATTCTACAATAAAATGTTCCAAATTTGAATCATTCCCCTTTCACACCTCTTTGTCCGATATCGTTGAAATGTCTTATCCTTTTGACCTCTTTTAAGATAACATTTCCTGATTTTTATTGAGATTTTTCTTAGGTAACTTTGGTTATCTAAGATGTAATTAACTATAAGGGCTTGTCCTTATGGGAGCTTTTCCAAACCCAGCTTAATATAAACCCTATATAATTCTTTGTATTAAATAGGAGAAATTGTTGGCAAATAAAATGGTTTCATAAACCAAACATATGTCATTTATTTCTTAGTTTATTTGATCGAGCCTCACCCTCAGGTCTTGTGTTTATTTTTTTGGAAAGATACAGGGTTTGAGGTATAGTGCTCTTTCATTTAAACTATGGAAAATATGGGGTCAATTTGATTTCATATTTTTTTAAACTTATATATATATGTAAATTAAATGCCTTTCCAAAGTGGGAGACGAGATTGCGATTCCGGCGGCCGACAGCTTCCAATGGGCAACTCCACGACCCTAAAATAGTGTCGACAATGATCTAAACTTATCAAAAGCATATAGAATAGGTAATAACTCTCTTTCAATGGTGGTATAATTAATTTGAGCACCATTAAGAGTCTTACTAGCATATAATTAATTTGAGTAGACACAATGGCTTATATTATAATTAAAACTTATAATATAACCTATATTTTTACTGGCTCTACTTCTATGTTATTTTCTAAAATTTTATGTCCAAGCATAATTCCTCCTGCAACCATAAATTGACATTTTTCCCAGTTCAATATGAAATTAGTCTTTTCACAACATTCCAGAACATTCTCTAAATGATTTAGACATACTTTGAATGAAGTTCCAAATACTGAAAAATTACCCATAAAGAATTTAATCCCTTTTCAATCAAATCACTAAAAAATGACTATATATATCTTTAAAATGTTGCAGGCGCATTACATAATTCAAAAGACATTCACCGAAAAGAAAAAGTTCAATAAGAACTAGTAAATGTTGTTTTCTCTTGATCCTTTGGATCAATAGGTATTTGATGATAATTGGTACATCCGTCTAGAAAACAAAAATACTTATGTCCAGCTATTGTATCCAACATCTGGTCCAAAAAGGGTAAAGGAAAATGATCCTTCCTGGTGGCAGAATTTAATTTTTTATAATTTATGCAAATTTTCCAACAAATGACTTGTCTTATTGATATTAATTCATTATGTTTATTTGTCACTACAGTCACACTTCCTTTCTTTCAAACACGGTGAATTGGACTAATCCAAACACTGTCTGAAATAGGATATATTTTTCCAACATCTAACCATTTTAAATTTTCCTTTTTTACCACTTCTTTCATCATAGGATTTAATCACCTTTGAGGATCAGCTCTTGGTTCATGTTGATATTTTAATAAGATTCTATGCATACAAATTGAAGGATTGGTTCCCTTAATATCAGCCAATATCCATCCAAAGGCTTTCTTATATCTTATTAAAATTTCCAACAACTATTGTTCTTGCATATCAGTTAATTCTGAGGATATTATAACATGTAATATAAATAAATCTCCTAAAAATGCATACTTCAAATGTGTATGAAGCTGAATAGATGAAATCAAATTCTTGTTACTTTCTGTAAGATCTAACCTTTCAACTCTTTCCTGAACCTAATCCATATCCTCTTTACTCACTTCCATAGATTCATCTTAAATTATATCCTCATCTTGATATTCTATATATTTTTTTGTAAATTCTCTTTCATAAGTTTTTTTGAAATATTCATGGCTTAAATATTCATTAATATCCAATCTGAAGCATTCAATCTCTTTCTCTTTTGCAGAGTACCTCATTGATTTTGCAATATTAAATGTAACCTCTTGATCACTAACTCTCATAGTTAGTTCTTCTTTCTACACATCTATCAAAGCTCTTCAAGTGGCTAGGAATGGTCTTTCTAAAATGATAGTATTTTCTTTATCTTCCTCCATATCTAATACAATAAAGTCCACAGAAAAGATAAATTTATCGACTTTTACCAAAACATATTCTATAACTCTTTTAGGATAGGTAATCAAACGATCATCTAACTGCAGAGTTATAGTTGTAGGTGAAATATCTCCTAAGCCCATCCTTCTAAGAATTGATAACTACATAAGATTAATATTGGCTCCTAAATCACATAAAGTTTTTCCATAAAATCATTTATCAATACACAATGAATTGTAAAACTTCCAGGATCTTTAAGTTTTTCAGGAAGTTTTTTCTAAATTATAGCGCTACACTCTTCATTGAGAGCAACAGTCTCATTATCTACTAACTTCCTTTTCTTATTAAGTATATCCTTCATGAACTTCACATAGCTAGGCATTTGTCCCAAAGCATCAACAAATAGAATGTTTATTGTTAATTTCCTCAAAATTTCCAAAAAATTTGACAATTTATTATCTCTATGTTTCTGCTTCAATCTTTGAGGAAATAGAGGTGGTGGTCTTTCTACAGTGAGTTTCATTAGCTTAATAGGTTTTTCTGACTCAAAATGAAAATCTTCACCAGAATTTTCATTTTCCACCTCATCTTTTTCTTCTTCAACTTCTTGTTGAACTCTGTTTTCTAATTCTTTTCTAATTCTCAATTAAATAGCTTTAATTTTCTCTTTATTTTGATCTTTAGGATTTACTTCAACAATACTAGGCAGTGTTCCTGGAGCTCTTTTGCTAAGTGCAGTAGGTATATATCCCAATTGATTTTCCATGTTTCTGATAGCAACTCCTTGACTTTGTAATTGAATACCCATCTCCAATATCAATTCTTCCATTAATAACTTTTCTCTGTACTCTGTAAATTATTAAAACTTGGGGGGTAATAAGGTTTATAAGCTTAGTTTCCTTGATTGTTGGAGTTTTCCAATGGGTTTGTAGTGTTCTTTCCTCGTTGTAGATTTACAACATTAGAATTCATGTTGCTCCAACTAAAATTTAGATGATTCTTTCAATCATGATTATAATAATTGGCATAAGGATTATTAAAACGATTGTTTATTACATTTAAAGTCTCATAAGAAGATTGAGATCCTATCATTTGTCCCCATGAGTTTTCGTCAAGCTTAGGTGTTCTATGAGAATAATTCATTCCATATTGGTCTATCTTCTTTGATATAATAGCTATTTGTGCAGACAAAATAGATGTAGTATCAGAATCCTGAAAACTAACTACTCTTTTTGGATTTACCCTATCAGAGGGCCATTGAAAATTATTAGTATCCATCTATTCAATTAATGAATATGCTTCATTGAATGATTTTGACATTAATGATCCACCAACTGCAGCGTCAATTATCAATCTAAGAGATTCAACCAACAATTATAAAAAGTTTGAATTATTAACCAGTCTGGCAACGCATGGTGTGAACACTTTCTAAAAAGATCTTTAAATCTTTCCCAGGCTTCATAAATTGATTCCCCTTCAATCTGACAAAAATATGTGATATCTTGTCTAAGCTTAGAAGTTTTTTAAGGTGGGAAATATTTAGATAAGAATTTTTGTGATAAATCTCCCCATGTTCTGATAGATCCAAGTGCTAATGAGTTTAACAACATATTAGCTTTATCCCTTAGTGAATAAGGAAAAAGTCTAAGTCTGACAGTATCATTTGACACTCAATCATATTTAAATATAACACACAATTCTAAGAAACTAGCAAGGTGTAAATTAGGATCTTCAGTAGGTGTTCCTCCAAACTGATTGTTTTGTACCATTTGGATAATAATAGGTTTAAGCTCAAATGAATTGAGAGCTATAGTAGGGTTTTGAAAACTCAAATGAATTTCATATGTTGTAGGATTTACATAATCTCTTAATGGTCTCTGATGATGTTAATTTTCATTTCCATCACTGTTTAAATTGCAAGCCATTTTGCTAAACTGATATTTCTCTTTTTATTCCTTTTAAATTTTCCTATCAGTTCTTTTTAACTCAGAGTCGTAAGGTACTAAATTTTTAGATCTTACACTATGCATAAACTAAATAAAGCAAGTAGTTAAAAATAAGCAAACACACTAAAATAACAAAATGCTCAAATTAAACTACAAACACTCTTTTTGATAAATTTTTTGAAATAAAATAAAGTAAACTACTAATATTTTTTGTTACTTCCCTGGCAACGACGCAAAAAACTTGATATAAGATTCTGTATATGCAAATATTTAAGATGTTGACACCACAACGGCGCCAAAATCTTGATGCAGGTAGATTTATAATAAATATGCAATATAATCCAAAAAAAATACTTTTTACAAAAAGAATTTATCTTTTAAATCTCTTTTTTAAACTGTCAAATCTTTTTTAATATCAACGCAAGTATACATATCGCTCATGTAATAAAGTGTTCTATTGGAGTCCTAGATATTGATCTCACAGGGAAGTTGGAAAATCCTAAAGTAAATTATGAAAATTATTTTATATCAAAAAAAATTATGATAAAAGTAAAGACTGAAGTTTAGAATTAACTACCCAGTTGAATGCTAATTAAAATGTAGATGTAAGACTGTAGAAATTAAACTAAACTAACTGCTAAACTTTCAAAAGTAAAATTGTGAAAATTGAATAAAGTTTTGTTGTGAAAAAAATTCAAATTTAAGGCAGCATCTTTTCTCTTTGCAATGAGTACATGGTTTGTGAAGAAATTGAAATTATTTGAAAAAATATATATAAAAACTATATTGTGTCAAATATGGGCTTTATTCTTTACCCTCTTTTGAGTGCTATAAAGAACATTGACTAATCCAAAGTTTGGTCCCTAATTCCATGGTTATGTTGGGAGGATACCGATTGCCACAGAACTCCCACTACTCCCTCCTCTGAGTGCTAACAATCTCGCATTAGTTTCCAATCAATTGAATTAAATTGATGGTTTTAATCTACCACCTTAAAATTTCCAATTCTGCATTCAACAAAGTATATTTTTCTACTTTTTTGCACCCAATCCCATGGATGACATACTCTCCCATGAAATCAAATGTGATTCTCTCTATGTTGTAGAAATCATATCTCATTTAAGAGCATATGTCTCTCAATAATTTTTAAAATTTTAATTAGCTAGATCGAAAAGTAAATGAATACCGGATTTCAATACATTATAAATTATTATCATTTAAAACTGTGAAAAATAAAATTGATTCTTCACAAAACCATATCTTCAAAGTAGGAAGAAGAATAAAGAAGACTACTTATCTTCAAAGTAGGAAGAGAAATAAAGAAGAGTACTTAGAATTCATAAGAAGGATACGACAAAACACAAATTATATATATATATAAATAAGTTTACAAAATAAAAGAAATAAAAATACAATATTTCTCACAATATGTCCTAAGCAAATCCCTAGAAGTTCTCTCCAAGCATTTCTCTTTTTACAATCGCTCCCAATTCTCTCCTAGAAGTGTAATGAAGAAGAAATCTGTCACCTTCCCTCTCGTCTTACAATCCTAGAAGAAAATCTCCTTTTTTCTCTCTCTCTCTCTCTCTAACTCACGCTACTTTATCTCTCTCCCTCACGTCCCACAAAAAAGCCTCCCTCAAACTCTATTTAAACTTCTTCTTTTAATTTCTGGCTGTCTTCTATGGGAAATAATTCAAAATTTCTTCAAAAATTCCATCCAAAAGTCAACTCTTTTTAATTCAAAAGATGTGTCATTTGATCTAAGAGTCATATCCCTTCATAAAAGAACCTTCCAAAGTGTCTAGCTGCATTGAATTACTCCAAGAGGTATGTAGAACAAGTTTCCCTTTAAAAATTCACGCAAAATTCATCTCGAACCGCCTTAATTTGAAAAATTCATCCCTAGGGCATCAAGCGTCGGTCTAGCGTATCATGGGCCATCTCTCTAGATTTTGGTGCATCCTGAGCCAATCTGGCACATGATGCGCTAGAATCCCAAAATTGGTTGTTTTGGCTCCGAATTTAGTCTGTTTTGCCATTTTTGCTCCAAATACTTAAAAATGATATACCTGTAGCAAAAAAACAAATATACCATTCTTTAAAGTGCAATATCACCAAAAATATACATAGAATAAGTACAAAAATAGTATATTTTTTTGTTGTATCAACTATGATTTCACCCAACTAGTGAGTGTCACACTTCATTCTGGGGAGAGCTATTGCGATCACCTAAGGGGAGTGCAAACTGATAGAAAGATAAGTTTTGAGGAGCGTAGATTTGATGTTTCTTTTGTGACAGACTAGATTATTTTTCAAATTTAGTTTAGAGTTTGGATAGTAAGGGTCCTTGGTAGGTGGTATAGAAAGGGCACAATGTGTATTCTCAAGGTCAGAGGCTAAAATTTTCTCAGCACTACTATAGAAGCTGGTGAAAAACTCTAAATTTGCCAATATTCTTTGCTAGCATAAGGAGGGGGTAAGGAATATGAATGCACCTATTTGTCATAATACATAATCATATTTTTATTCATTCAAATCCTACATAGATTAATATCTCATTGCAAGGAGAAAGATCTTTACATATTGTTCAAACTTGTTAGAATTACTTTTTTTAAACTGTTAATTATAGTTGTTTATATCTGCTTTTATTTAGTTTTAACCATCGCTATCATTTTCTGTTAATTTGAATTTGAATTTAAATAAATTTTGCTTTTTATTTTAGCAAGCCAATTTAAATGGTTCAACTACCTCGTGGGATCGACACTGTGGTTTTTAGGGAAAATCTTGTATTACTTGAAACGATACATATACTTACGTAGTAACTCTAGTGTGAAGTTTTATTATTTAACTTTTCATATCATTTCATCTTTTCACACCAGCTGTGGAATATAGTTTGGGTCAAGTTTTTGGCAAAATTTAGCCAATTAATAATACACGTAAATGCGGGTCGAGTCAGGTTAGGCTCCATAAAAATATTTCAAAATACCAAATTGTCGTGAAGTGATTTCATTAGAATTGGAATTAAGAAATGAAGGTGTGATGAGATGGAGGAAGAATTGATCTCATTTATATATTAATGTTTGTGTATGTGTTACAAGAATATAGATGACTTGAGGAACACACACACACACACACACACACACACACACACACACA
>NEWO01000837.1:168481-189047 GCA_003013225.1 Phalaenopsis aphrodite
TTAGTTTAACTTCATTTCAGCATGTTTTAGTTTATATTTACTTTTTGCTACACATTATGTTGTCTTGATGAATACTTGTAGATGTTACTGATAGACATTTGTGTTGATAAAATATTTGAGCTACTGTTCATCTTGCTTTTATTTTTTGTACTGATTATTATACATGTTAAAAGTTAAGTTTGGGGGAGGAAGAAATACGCTTTATTTGTGCTCAATAGACTACATTTCAAACTATTTTGAAATAACCTATGACATGAGGATTTATCTTTAGAGTACTATATTTTTTTGATTTCTATGAATGTTATAGTAGACTTAAGTTAAATTTTTTTATGATAAGGGGTAGCTTTAGAGTTAAGATATTTAGTATAAAATAATACGGATATGATTTTACTATTCATAGTAGGAAAAATTGTATTTTTGAAATACTACGAATCTTAAATTTACACTTTAAAAAGAACAAAGACTTTATGAAAAATTATTTTTATACTAATACACATTATTGAGTAAAGAAATGTGAGAAGTATTTAACTTAAGGAGGAGGATAATGAAGTTTAAAATTACTAAAGACCACTTAGAAATAGCAATCCTCACATAAAAGAGTAAGTATTAAAAAGATTCTCAAAGAATAGAAAAAGAAAAAAAAAGAGAAAAGAAAATAAAAAGAAATGAAAATTAAAAAATATATATGCGGGGAGAAGCTTGAAGAGATGCCTAATTAAATATTGGCTTCACATGAATCATATTAAAAAAAGAAAATACAATTCTGAGCTTATTATCAAATCTAAATGTATTATTCAAATATTACTAATAGATTTCTCATATAAATCTATCTTTTAATTCTTCAAGGATTCCTAATTCTGAAAAATTACAATTATTTTTGAAATGAATAGAAAATCAGAATTCTTAACTTGATTTTTTACATATTCTTATACATTTTTTCTAGCCTAAGTTATTGAAAATTTTTCTAAAGTTACACTATCACATTTATGAGACAAAAATAAAAGAATCTTTATACAAATCCACTGTCATAAGTTAAAGCATTTGTTTTATAAAATATGAGAGCTTTTTGAGGATAAGTAATAGTGAAGTTTGGAGGAATTGACACAACTAAAAATGTGTTACTTTTTATATACATTTTATGCTCATTTTTAATGATACTACATTTAATGGAAGTTATTTTTCTTGTTTTTGATTCAGGTATAAGAGATGGAGTTTTAGAAAAAAAAAGGACCTAGAATATAAAAACACAGTCAAATAGAGCAATGGAGCATAAAATTAATTGACGCCTAGATGCCAGCTTCTATCACCTAAGCACTAGACCCTGTATGTGGAACAAAAGAGCCTGACGCCATGTCGCCAAGACTGACGCCTAGATGCTAGATAGTTATTTCAGGCTTTTAGAAGACTAGCACGCAGATAGTCATTTTTTTAAGAATACAATGAATTTATACAAATTTTGAGGGGGCATGAGAAGTGACTCTTAAAGGATTTTGTGGGGTATATTATGGGGACATTTTGACATAAACCCCCTGACCCACCTTAAATATACATATTTTTATGCACCTTTTATGTTTTATTTTTTATGATATTATGCTTTAATGAAGGGTATTTTTATGTTGTTGGTTGTAGGTGCAAAAAAAAAAAAAGTTTAAGAGTAAAAAGTAGCAAAAATACATAAAAAAGGAGCAAAATGGGCTAAACTAAAGAAAAGATGCAAACCAGTCAAACTGGCGTCTAGGCGCCATATGTAGAACTTGGTGCCTAGGTGCGACGGTTTGGCTCCTAAGCACCGCAGTTATTTTTTAGAAGATTCATTGAATGAGGCTGAATTTTGAAGAGATGTATGGATTAACCCTTAGTCATTTTCAAAGCTTTCTAAATATGTATTAATTCCAAGTGGTTGAGGGAGTCAGATCTATAGAGTCACATAATGTGTTAGTGTGCTAAGTGTGTGAGTAGTGTTTGTTGTGAGTCTTTGTTATTTCTAGAGTTTGTGAGTCTAGTAATTGTTGTTGGAGCCAGAGAATTTATAGAACTTCAAAGGACAGATTGGAGGAGCATTCAAGATAAGTATTTGTATCTTTATCCTTAGGTTTTGTACTTTGAATTTTAGCTTTATAAATATGTTTTGTTTTGTTATCCACACGCATTTTGAGTAGTTTTTTTTCTCTTTCTCCTTGCAATATGAAGTAATTAAGTTGATTTTGTTTAGAACTTCTTTTATTCCTAACAATTGTGATGATATTTTTACCAGATTTTTTAATTTACTTTACAAATTTCTCATTTGCATTGTTAAAATTTGTTGAGGAAACTTATAGACCAAAGAGGGCTAAGATTTCCTAACTTGTATGTATCACATTCTACCATGGAAAGAGCAGTGGTGATTTTCCAAAGGGGGGTGTAAATAGATAGAGAGATAAGATTTGATGGGAGTAGAATTGATGTTTCTATAGTTACAGGCTAGATTCTTTTATCAATTTGTTCAAGAGATTATAACAAAGGGTCACTAATAGGTCTTATAAAAAGAGCACAGTGGGTAATATAAAAGTGAGTGACTAGAACCTACCCAACACTACTATACATGTGACACACCTAAAATATATAGTGTTTTAGACACATTTTTATATCTATTTTTGAGATATTATGCTTTAATGAAAGGATTTTTATCTTTTTCTTGCAAATACAAGTAAAAGTGGAAAAAATGCTTAAGGGAGTGAAAAAGGATCAAATTTGGAGGAAAAAGGTGATGAATTGTGCAAAAGAATTTTGGCACCTAAGCGCCAGATCCGACGCTTAAGCGTCGGTTAAACAGAGAAGGCCACGCCTAAGCGCCAAGACTCTGCGCTTAAGCATCAGTGACAGTTACTAGAAGAGTAAAATTAGTTTTCATGAATTTCAAAGAGGTTTTTGAGGCACCCATTGACTTAATAGGTGGTTGTAACCACCATGAATGAAAATTATCATAAAAGGATGTGTCTCTTGGGCAAATACATCGAATCAAGACACATTTTGAAGAGATCCCAAGGCACCTCTTGGAAAACTGTAAAAGAAAGAAGAGAGGACTTAGAAAAGAGTCCTAAAAATATTGGCAAGTTTTGAAAGTTCTTCTCTAGGGAGTTAGTTCGGAGAGATTTTCAGGAACCACTTTTTATTTACTTTATCCTTTTTGTTATTTTGTTTTGAGTGATTGTAAAAGAGAAGAGGTCCAAAGGAACTTCAAGAGTTTGGTGGAGGACTTGAGATAAGTTTTTATCTTTTTGTTTTAGACTAGTTTTGGTTTTAATCGAGACTTGTTGTTGGTTTGAGAATTATTTCTTTATTTAATATAAAGTGTGGTTTTGTTTTCACCATGGATTATGAGTAGTTTTCTTTTTCTTTCTTCTTAAAATGATAAGTAATTAAGTTTTGGATGGAAGTTGTGGAGAGTATTGATCTTTAATGTTGGAAGAGGTTGTGATGATTTAAATCCATGCACTTCTTTTACTTCTTGATTTGGCCAATCTAAATGTTAATATTTATTGTGAGAACATGTAAGAACTAGGCTGGTATATCTCAGTCAATAATTGGAAAGAATCACATGAGGTTGTATGAATGAGAATGTAGTTCGTATGACTGAGTGCAAATAAATAGGAAAATGTTCATTGATGAGTATAGAGTTAGAAGACTTTAAAGTGACATGTTAAAGCCCCCAACTTGGTTTATTATTTTAGGTTCTGATAAAAAAATGTTAGCTCCCAGGTCGAGGGAATCATGCGAACTCTAGAGTGAGAGCTAGTATCTTCCCTGCCTAGCCGGTCTACAGAACTATTCAAACTTTAAATTAGTAAATGTTCTTTATAGCATCTCTAGTAAGGGTAAAGAATATTATTGCTCCTATTTAGCACAACACAATTTACATACTTCTACAATAGAATTCCTACACTTATTACTAATTCATGATAAGAAGAAAGATATTTTCATATTAAGTACTTTTCTTCTACAAAAACTTTAGTTATCTTTTTAAGTTGTTACTGTTTCTTTAAAATATCAAAAATAACAAAAATATTTAAATTCTAAATTTATGCAAAAATTATTTTTAGTTTAAGTAATTATCTGTTTAAAAATAGAAAAACTTTCTAAAAAGTGCATATTGCGTAATCTTCCCTATGGGTTCGATATTTAGGTCATAATCAAAAAGTTCTATATTTTTTGATAACGATATGTATACTTGCGTAAACTATTGTTATACTGTGCATAAGCATTAAGTTGTGATCAAGTTTTTGCCGCCGTTGCAGGGAAAGAAAACTAAGTAAATTTCTATTTTTGGAAAGTCTTATTTAAACTTTAAATATTGTATCTTATTTTGTATGTTTTATTTTATTTCATTCTACTTTATTTTATTTTATCTTAGTGCATGTGTAGTTCAGGTTCTGAAGGACTAGTGCCCTACGATTCTGAAATAGAAAGAACTATTAGAAAAATCAGAAAAATCATAAAAATTAAAAATCTTGAAAAATCCAAAAAAATTATAGAAATGACAAACCAAAATAATCAAAATGCTGAAATGCGTCAAGAGTTTAGACCTTTAAGAGATTACACCAACCCTACTATAGATGAACTTCATTGTAGTATTCAAAAGCCTACTGTAGTGGCTAATTCATTTGAGCTTAAACCTGCTATTGTCCAAATGATATCAAATAATCAGTTTGGGGGATCACCAACTGAAGATCCAAATTTACATCTTACCAATTTTCTAGAATTGTGTGCTACATTTAAATAGGATGGTATTTCAGATGATGCCATAAGACTCAGGTTATGTCCTTTCTCACTCAGGGATAAAGCTAAGATGTGGTTGAATTTGTTAACAACTGGATCTATCAGAACTTAGGGTGATTTAGCACAAAAATTACTTGCTAAATATTTTCCACCATAAAAAAGTGCGAAGCTTAGAAATGATATTACATCTTTTAATCAGTTTGAAGGGGAATCTATTTATGAAGCATGAGAACGATTTAAAAAACTCTTAAGAAAGTGTCCACACCATGTTATACCAGATTGGTTAATAATTCAAACCTTTTATAATGGATTAATTGGTTCTCTTAGATCTATTATCGATGTCGCTGTTGGTGGTTCAATGATCTCAAAATCATTTCATGATGCTTATGCTTTAATTGAAGATATGGCTTCCAATAATTTTAATGGCCTTCTGAGAGAATGAATCCAAAAAAGTAGCCAATATTCATGAAACTAATGCATTTACTATGTTAGCAAATCGAGTTGCTGCAATTTTAAGAAAGTTAGGCCAATTTGAAATGAATTTTTCTCAACCAATTTCAAAGATTCAAGAGAATTCATTATGTCAAATGGTAGATTCTCAAACATCATTAGTGACTTTGAATACCCTAAATAATAATCAGAATAATCCATATTCAAATTATTATAACCCAGGTTGAAAGATCCATCCCAACTTTAAATGGAATAATAATTTGGGTGGTAATAATCCACAATGTGGAAACAACCAAGTAAACCCATTGGGAAATTGGAACAATCAAGGGAATAATAATTATAGATCTACTTATCCTTTAGGTTTCAACAGTAATACACAGTTTAAGGAGAAAAAGTTATCTATAAAAGAAGTGATGTTACAAATGGGTAATCAGTTACAAAGTCAAGGAGCTACAATTAGAAATATTGAGAATCAACTTGGGCAAATCCCAAGTTCATTAAGTAATAGATCCCAAGGAACACTTCCTAGTAATACTTAATCAAATCCAAAAAACCAGAATAAAGAGTAAGTTAAAGTCATACAACTTAGAAGCAGAAGAGAGTTGGAAGGTAGGGTTCAAAAAGAGTTTGAATAGAGTTTGACGTAGAGAGAGAAGAAATTGAAAAATAAAAAGAGGACGCTCTGAAAGATTTTGAAAGACCTACTTCTCTGACGAAAATTGATTTAGAAAAACCACCACCTCCATTTCCTCAGAGACTTCGACAAACGAAGCTGGATAAGCAATTTTCAAAATTTCTAGAAATATTTAAGAAGCTTACAATCAATATTCCATTTGGTGAAGCCTTAGAACAAATGCCAAGCTATGTAAAGTTTATGAAGGATATTCTCAACAGAAAGAGGAAGTTTAAAGATAATGAGACTGTTACACTTAGTGAGGAGTGCAATGCTATAATTCAGAAGAAACTTCCTGAAAAGCTTAAGGATCCTAGTAACTTTACAATTTCATGTGCAATTGAGGACATATTTTATGAGAAAGCTTTATGTGATTTAGGTGCAAGCATTAACCTTATGCCATTATCAATATCTAAAATATTAGGATTAAGAGAAATAACCCCTACTATTGTAACTCTACAGTTAGCAGATCTCTCAATAACTTATCCTAAAGGAGTTATTGAAGATGTCCTACTAAAAATGGATCAATTTATCTTTCTTGTTGATTTCTATGTGCTAGATATGGAGGAAGATAAAGAGATACCTATCATTTTTGGGAGACCTTTCCTAGCCACAGGAAGAACAATGATAAATGTACAGAAAGGGGAATTAACAATATGCGTCAATGATCAAACTATTACTTTTAACATTTCAAAATCAATGAAATACCCTGCAAATGGTAAAGATGATGAATCCTATAGAATTGATGTTATAAGATAACTGAGCGAATGTCATTTCAAGATAACTTATGAAGAAAAATCTAAAAAAAAAGATTTGGAACATGACAAGAAGAGGAATTAGATCAATGTGTAAACCTTTTTAAGGAAGATTCAAGTTATGTTCAAGAAAGTTTTGAAATTTTAGACACAATAGACAAAGATAAATCATTTTTTTCAATCTATTAAAAAACCTCTAGAACTTGAGTTAGAATTACTTCCTGAACATGAAAAATATGCCTTTTAAGGAGATTCCTCTACTTTACTTGTTATAATTTCCTCAAAGTTAACAAAGAAGAAGAAGAAAAGCTGATGAAAATTCTAAAAAATTTAAGAAAGCCTTCGGATGAACAAATAATGATATTAAAGGAATTTGTCCTTCAATTTGTATGCATAGAATTAATCTAAAAGAAAATTGCAAACCCAGGGCAGATACACAAAGGAGATTAAATCATGTTATAAAAGAGGTTGTTAAGAAAGAAATTTTAAAGTGGTTAGATTTTTAAATTATCTAACCTATTTCAGATAGTGCATGGGTTAGACCAATTCACTGTGTTATTAAGAAAGGAGGAGTAACTATAACTGTGAATGAGCATAATGAGTTAATACCTACTAGACAAGTTATAGAGTGGTGAATATGCATTGATTATAGAAAATTAAATCTTGTTATTATGAAAGATCATTTTCCACTACCCTTTTCTAGATTAAATGCTGGATAGACTAGCTGGGCATAAATACTTTTGTTTTATGGATGGATATTGACAGCGACTTTATATATGCTTAAAAATACAAGAATTTGATACTGCTGCTAGAAGATTTAAATCTGTGACAACGACGCTAAAAACTTGATAATGGTTATAGATTTGATAAACATGTGTATAAAATATTCAATATTTGAAAAGTCACACTTATCAACGCAAGTATACGTATCGCTCAAGTAATACAGGACTCTAATAGAGTCCTGGATATTGATCCCACAGGGATTAATATTAGAGGCGATGAACTAAGATTTAAAAAATCAATACTTACTCACAACAATATAGTTCAATTTGCATATTTATTACTAATAGGCAATTGAAATAAAAATGTAATTTTAATAAACTCTTAATTAACTAATTCTACTAATAAAAATTCTAATGTGAAGTTCAATATTTAAGAAAGCATTCTTCTCCTTGTCAAGAAATTTAAGTGAATGGATAAATTAAATCAGTTCAAATTGTATTATGTAAAATAGGAGCATACCTATTCCTTACCCTTTAGACCAGGCATAAAGATTATCGATTAATCCTGTGCTTGGTTACTGAATTTGGGGTTAGGCTGGGAGGATATCGGCTCTCACATTGGAGCTCCCACGTTCCCCTCAGTTGAAGGCTAACATCTATAATTCAACAGCCAAACGATAGGATCAAATTGAGGATTTTAGTCTGTCACTCTAAAATCTTTTATTCTATGCCTGATAATTTTTATTTCCCTATTTATTTGCACCAACTTTCAAGGGCTTTGACCTCCCTAAATCTTAGATGTAATCTTCACTATAGTTGTAAAACTCAAAATATTTTAACAAATTAATTGGCCAGATTAAAAGTAAATTAAGATTAAAGTGAAAAGATCATCACAACTTCTTTAACATTCTCATGGCACAAACAATTCAAATCACCATTTCACAAAATCACAAGACAAGGAGAAAGACAGAGAAAACTACTCAGAACTCGTGGAGAAGATACGACAGAACTTGGAATTTATATATAAAAGCAAAGTCATACAAACTTCAATAAGTAATTACCACTTATCTCTAATTCCTCCCCAAGAAAACTCCTTGAAGTTCCTTTGAATCTCTTCCTTTCTTTACAACACACAGAATTCTCCTTCCAAGCGGCAAGGAGGAAGAAATCTCTCAATTTCCTTCCACTCTTACAATCTCTCAAAAAATTCATCACAATACTAACCCTAAATTACACTCTCTATACTTTAATGGACACATGTGGACACACCCCTCTTTCGGCCTACAAATTGTTTCTTTTAAAGTTGTAGAAGTGTTTTCAAGAGTTACCCAAGCATCCCTTAAAAAATCGTCCACATTCAATGATCTATTGAGAGAACTGACGTGCTCACCTTCGGCAGCCTTCTAGAATATTTAATTCTGGACTCTCAGGAAAAACTCGTCGTCGGTGCTGTCGAGCTCGCCGTCGGCGCCCAAGGTCAAATCTTCATATTTTGGTCCTTTTTGCTCCAAATTCGCTCCTTTTTGCATCTTTATTCTCTAAGGACCATAGTTCAACATACCTGTAACAAAACATTAAAAATAACTTTCTTTAAAGAGCAATATCATCAAAATAAGTGTAAAATAGGTATAAAAATCTCAACATATTTTCCTTTGGTCAAAATTCCCCAAACGTAACTATTACTTGTCCTCATGTAATTTTAGTATTACATAAATGTTATGATCTACTGTGGTAAAGTTTTAATTCAGAAATACTATAATTTTGATTGAAGCAAATACCATTGTGAGATTTTCAAAAAAATTTTAAGTAATTAAATTAACTATGTAGGTAAAAAACTATCTAGTCATCAAGTTTAAGAGTTCTAGTTTTCTATTCATTTTAGAATGACTATATGTTGTAATATCAAGTCACTTAAAATATTCAAATGATAAGAATTGCATGAGAACATTACTAGTAAAAGATGTTATTCCATAAATATAAGTTCAGGAATGTATTTAAGTTTTCCCTTTAGGTAGGTCCAAGTGAAGACAATTTTTGATTAGGCATCTCCCCAAGCTTCTCCTCACTTATATATATTTTTTCATTTGGATTGCTATCAATCCTATATTTTTTTCTTTTCTTTTCATGGATTGTTGTCAATCCTTTCTTTTCCTTTTTCAAGTGAAGATTATTAAATTTGGATGGCCTTTAATAATTTTGAACTTTACTTTTCTTTCCCTAATTTTGAAACTCAAAGCATTCCTTTACCTTATAAGTATTTCATAGCTTTTACATCATTGAGCCCCATTCTTTTCTTCTCAAATGAATTTCTAAGATTCTTAATATTTCAAAATACAGTTTTCTTTACTTTAAATAGTTAACTATAATCTTATCTCTTATACTAAATATCTTAATCTATAAAATTAATTTTCCTTACAAAAATATTCCTTTAAATCTACCATAATATTTGAATGTCTAAAAAATATAGTCATCTGAATTAAATTAACTATAAAAAATCATTTTGATAATTTTTTAAAATATTTAAATTGAGGACATATAATAGTTAATCTTTTTCTTCCTCTCTGAAACTTACATTTTTCAATATGGAATGATACAAGTGAAAAGAAAAATTCTAAATAAAAATAATAACTCAGTACTTTAGGCATTTTCACCATTCAGAATTTTTTTTTTTTGCAGTCCCTTATTAAAATTTTTACTTTAACCGATCTGTAATAATAGGAGCTTTCTATAAATATAACTCATTAGAGAATTTGCTAAGTAATGAAATTTTGAAATAAGTACAAAACTAAACATTATAAAAGTACAATATTTCAATAACACATCACAATACTAAATAAAAATAATTACAAATACATCACAATGCAAAAAAAAATTAAATCACATTACAATTTTACAAAGTGCTAATCAAAGTCTATTTTAACTACACATGCAAATTTCAAACTACAACACTAAACATTTATAATAATTAATTATCTAACTGCAAGCATAAAATAAAATATCGAATAAAATGAAATTACAAACAAACATGCATCAATCACTATCACAAAATCACAAAAGAAAAGTACATCAATCACTATCATATATCAAAATCCCATACTATATCCTCGTCTCCCTGTTCAACAGGCAGGCTGGGCTGATACTGAGTATAACGGGGCATTCAGAAAAATAACATCAGGCTCACCTTTGTAGTGTCGGGCCTGAGCTTCGTCGTAAGCTATGTCAAAGTTAGAATGCCTCTATAGGTACTCACAATCATCATCATGTCCACATTCTAATCCCCCAAATCTTCATTTATTTTCTCTATACTCTTCAGTTGTAAGGTTAACTCATTCATTAAATCATGAAGGGTAGGGGAACTAGAGGACGGAAGGTTGTAACTAGTAGAGGGGATATCTCTACTAGTAGAAGGTTCTTTACTCCTACTCCCAGATCTCCATCTTTCATGGGATTCATACGTCTTTAAATTAGCTTTACTAATGGGTTTCATAGGGTAAACCCATTCTTCAACATCTCCAGCTTCAACTCCAGAAAGTTGGCAAAGTGCATAAATTAGGCCAAGAAGTTCCAAACCTCCACTTGATTCACTCATTGTCATGGTCAACTCTATTAAATTAGAAAGCCTAAGTATCGGGAAAAATAAGTCGTTGGTTGCTTCGATGGCGCCATCTGCGAGATTTTCAAAATTGGTTCAATTTCTAGATTTTTGTGATTTTTATCAATTTCAAGCCTTATCGTCATCCGTTCAATCATTCTAGACATAAGTTTTAAGTGGTTAAATGATGTACTAAAACAAATAACCATTCACAACACAAAACATCACAATTATATATAAAATCTAAGGGTTACAAAACACGTTACACAACACACATAAGTTTGGTATTTTTTCAATATTAATAGATCATATAAGTGTCTCAATCCAAGCCACAACACTTCCCTTCATCGTCGCACAATCATCTCTTAAATAACTGTCGAAGGATTGTTCAATCCTCGATTCACGAATCCTCTTTCTTTGATTAATGTCTCTTTATCAACACTGTTGAAGATTCGCTGTGCCTCAGAACTAACAAACTTTCTCCTGTTCAACACTCGAAATCCAGGGTTTTCAGTGGAATTGGAAGCCATAGGGATAAATTTGGTGGAGTTTCAATTCATTTTTGGATAATATGAATTTAAGAACCGAGTTTAGAAGTTTATAGGGAGTAAATCTCGCATAAAACTGCCAAATACCAACATTTCAAACTCAAGAAACTATCATCTCACCATTCTCACAGTCGGTGTCGTCGATGGCGCCGTTAGCAAGCCTTGAGAATTAATTGTCTGGACTCTTGAGAAAAATCGTCGGAGGCGGGATCAAGGCCAAAATTTCACAATTTCGCTCTAACATGAATGCATTCCAATTTTATCAATGGATCCAATTTTTATGATGATTCAATGGTAAATACGAGTAGTAGAGTTCAATACTACCACAAACTAACGATAATTTCAAACAAAAACACTATATTCACAATAAAAATAAAGATAATTATGGTTTGCCTCCCATAAAGCTCTTGTTTTGACTTCATCAGCCTGACCTATTCAAATATTATTCAGGTTTACTGACCATTAAAACCTCTTTAAAATTTGGTATTTTACCTTCAAAATATGGCTTTAATCTGTGTCCTTTTACTTTAAATCTATTCTCAGTCTTTTGATCTTCAATTTCAGGAGCTTCGTAAGTATAAACTCGAGTCACAGCAAAGGGTCCTAACCAACGAGACTTCAATTTCTCGAGGAATAACTTCAGCCTTCTATTGTAAAACTAAATTTCTTGTCCTGGTTCATAGTTCTTCTGGTTAATCTTTTGATCATGCCATAACTTTAGTTTCTCCTTATAAATTTTGTCATTATCATAAGATTCATTTTTTTAATTCTTCAAATTCCTTCATTTGTAACAATCTCTTCCCATGAGCATCTTTCAAATTATAATTGAATTCTTTATTTGCCCAATAAGCTTTATGCTCCAATTCTACTGGTAAGCGCAAGTCTTTCCAAAAATCAGCCTGTGAGGAGTCATTCGAATAGAAGTTTTATAAGCAGTCTTGTAAGCCTATATTGCAGTATCCAGTCTACTAGACCAATCTACTCTACTACGGTTTACAGTCTTCTTCAGTATTTGTTTAATTTCTCTATTAGAAACTTCAGCTAACCCATTAGTCAAAGGGTGATAGGAAGTAGAGATTCTTTGAATAACATTAAACTTTTCTGCTAATCTCTTAATGTATTTATTCCTGAAATGGGAGCCTTCGTCAGTGATAATCACTCTCGGCATTCCGTATCTAGTGAAAATGTTTTTCATTAAAAATTTTGAAACACTTTTAGCATTACAACGAGGTAAGGCTTGTGCTTCAATTCACATTGAAACGTAGTCTACCACAACTAATATGTTTAAGGTCCCAAATGAAGGAATAAATGGTCCCATGAAATCCAATCCTCAAACATCAAAGATCTTAACTTCTAACATGAAATTTTGAGGCATTTCATTTCTTCTAGATATATTACCTATTTGTTGGCATCAATCACAAGTTTTTATGTATCTTTAAACATTTCTAAAGAGATTAGGCCAATAGAATCTAGCTTGTAAAATTTTATAAGTGGTTTTATTAGTTCCAAAATGTCCTCCATATTCAGAATCATGACATTTCTGAATAATTAGTTCAGTTTCTTCATAAGGTACACATCTTCTAATAATAAGATACTTACATTGTTTATATAAATAAGGCTCATACCAAAAATATGCTTTCGCATCATGAATGAATTTTCTTTGTTGTTGCAATGTCAGCAAAGGCGACAAAATATTACCTACAACATAATTAACAATATCAGCATACCATGGTATTTTCCACTCATTAATATTATGGAGTTGTTCATCAGCGAAACTGTCCATAATTTCATTATCGGTGTCAAATAATTCATGATATTCTAATCTCGACAAATGATCAACAATTTGATTATCAGTTCCCTTTCTATCAATAACCACAAAATCAAATTCTTGATCAAAAGTATACATTTAATTAACCATGGTTTGATATCCTTCTTTTGCATCAAATATTTAATAGTAGTGTGATCAGTGTGCACAACATGATTAGTCCCAATTAAATAAGATCTAAATTTGTCAAAAGCATACACAATAATGAGTAACTCTTTTTCAGTAACAATGTAGTTAATTTGAGCATCATTAAGAGTTTTACTAGCGTAGTATATAACTTTAAAAATCTTATCATACCTTTGTCCAAGTCCAGTTAGGTAAAACTATTATAGGGGTTGTGATTAGCTTTTCTTTTAAAAACTCAAAGGCCTTTAAACAGTCTTCAGTAAACTCAAATTTCTTGTCCTTTTCTAAAATTTGGCATAGAGGTTTGGTAGTTTTTGAAAAATCTTTAATATAATGCTTGTAAAAATCAACAGGTCCAAGAAAACTTCTAACCCCTCTTACATTAGTAGGAGATGTTAATTTAGATATAACTTGAATTTTTGCAGCGTCTACTTCCATACAATTTTCCAAAATTTTATGCATTAACACAATTCCTCCTGCAACCATAAATTGACATTTCTCCCATTTTAGAACTAATTTAGTTCTTTCACATAACTCCAAAACTTTTTCAAGATAATTTAAGCATGCATCGAATGATGTTCCAAATACAGAGAAATCATCGATAAACACTTTTATTTCATCATCAATTAACTTACTAAATATAGACATCATACATCTCTGGAATGTTGCAGGTGCATTACATAATCCGAAAGGCATTCATCAAAAAGCAAAAGCTACAAAAGGACTAGTAAATGTTGTCTTTTCTTGATCCTCACGAGCAATAGAAATTTGATGGTAGCCGGTATATCCATCTAAAAAATAAAAATATTTGTGCCCAGCAAGTTTATCCACTATTTGGTCTAAAAATGGTAAACGAAAGTGATCTTTCCTAGTTGTAGTGTTTAATTTTCTATAATCAATGCAAATATGCCACCCAGTAACTTGTCTGATAGGTAGTAATTCATTTATTCTTGTGTTTCAGCATTCACTCCTCCTTTCTTAGGAACACAATGAATTGGACTTACCCAAGCACTGTCCGAAATATGATATATAATTCTATTGTCCAACCATTTCAAAATTTCCTTCTTGACTACTTCTTTCATCATTAGGTTTAATCTCCTTTGTGGATCAACTCTTGGTTTATATTTTTCATCCAGTATAATTCTATGCATATAGATCAAAAGACTGATTCCTTTAAAATAAGCTATGGTCCGACCAAAAGTTTTTATGTCTTTTCAATGTATCCAAAATTCTGTTGACTTGCAAATCAATTAATTTTGTTGACTTGCAAATCAATTAACTCTGAAGATATAATAACACGTAATGTAGATGAGTTTCCCAGAAACACATACTTTAAGTGGTTAAGCAATGTTTTCAACTTAAGTTTAGGTTGTTTTATAATTGATGGAACTAGATTCTTATCCGCATTTCCTGTAATATCCAACATCTCAAATCTTTCCTGAACATAATCTAATTCTTCATTTTCTATTTCATCCAAAATAACTTCATCTTTGTCTTTAAGATATTTTTTCTCTACAAAATATTCTTTAAAATACTCGTTCAATAGATGTTCACTAATTTCCATGCGAAAACATTCATTATTTCTTTCAACAGCAGATCATTTCATAGATTTCGTAATGTTAAAAGTTACTTCTTGATCGTTAACTCTTATAGTTAATTCTCCCTTTTGAACATCTATCATAGCTTTTCGAGTACCTAAAAAATGTCTCCCTAAAATTGTAGGTATTTCTTTATCTTCTTCCCTATCTAAAATAATAAAATCCACAGGAAAGATAAATTTATCAACTTTTACTAACACATCTTCTATAACTCCCTTAGGATAAGTAATTGAACGATCAACTAACTGAAGAGTTATTGAAGTAGGTGAGACTTCTCTGAATCCTAATCTTTTGAAAATTGATAGAGGCATAATATTAATGCTGGCTCCTAAATCACATAAAGCTCTTCCATAAAATATTTCACTGATAGCACACAATATAGTGAAACTAACTGGATTTTTTAATTTTTCAGAAAGCTTTTTCTGAATAAATTCACTACACTCTTCGCTAAGTGCAATAGTCTCATTATCAGCGAACTTCCTTTTCTGATTCAAAATATCTTTCATAAACTTCACATAATTGGGAATTTGGTCTAAAACTTCTACGAAAGGAATATTTAACGTTAATTTCTTAAGAATTTTTATAAACTTGGAAAATTGTTTATTCTTTTTGTGTTGCTTCAATCTATGAGGAAACAGTGGTGGAGGGTTCTCCACAGTAATTTTCATTAGTGTAAGCGGCTATTCTAAATCTGGGTATTCATGATCCTTTTCTTTTTATGTATCCACTTTCTCTTTTTTAGTTTCCGTTGCTTTATGTACTCTTGTTTCCAATTCTTTTCCACTTCATAATTGTGTCACTTTTATCTGTTCTTTTCCTTGCTCTTTAGGATTTGGTTCCACAATACTAGAAAAAGTTGTCAATGTTCGGTTACTAAGTGCAGTAGCAATATGCACCAATTGGTTTTCATTATTCTTGATAGTAGTTCCTTGATTTTGTAACTGGTTTCCTTGAATTTGTAATTTATTTCCTTAATTATGTAATTGTTGACCCATGTTCAATATCAGCTCTTCCATAGACAACTTCATTTCCTTAAATTGAGTGTTACTGTTAAATCATAGAGGATAAGAAGGTTTATAATTAGCAATTCCTTGGTTGGATGAATTTCCCAATAAGTTTACTGGGTTGTTAGCCCATTGTTGATTTGTAGAAGAATTGTTATTTAAGTTAAAGTTAGGATGACTCTTCTAACCTGGGTTATAATAGTTCAAATAAGGATTGTTGGGTCTATTGTTAATAGCATTTAAAGTCTCAAAAGAGGGTTGAACATCCATAAATTGTCTAGATGAATTCTCTTCCATCATAATAGGTGTTGGAGAATAATTCATTCCATAATGATCTAATTTCTTTGATATTGCAGCAATCTGCAAAGCTAACATAGATATTGCATCAGAATCGTGGATAATAGCTACTTTTTTAGGATTTACCTTTTCAGAGGGCCATTAAAAATTGTTGGTAGTCATCTCTTCTATTAACGAATAAGCCTCATCAAAACATTTTGGCATTAAAGAACCACCAGCGCAGCATCTATAATCGCTCTAAGAGATCCCACTAATCAATTGTAAAAAGTTTTAATTATCAACCAATCTGGTAACAAATGATGTGGGCACTTCCTAAGAAGATCTTTAAATCTCTCTCAAGCTTCATATATTGACTCTCCATCAATCTAACAAAATGATGTTATGTCATTTCTAAGTTTAGCAATTTTGGATGGAGCGAAATATTTTGATAGAAATTTCTGTGAAAGTTCTCCCCAAGTTCTAATGGATCTAGGTGCTAACAAATTTAACAACATCTTAGCCTTATCCCTAACTGAAAAAGGAAAAAGTATAAGTCTAACAGCATCGTTCGAAGCTCTGTCATATTTAAAGGTAGCACAAAGTTCAAAAAAACTAGCGAGGTGTAAATTATAATCTTCATTTGTTGTACCTCCCAAATGTTTATTTTATACCATTTGGATAATAGTAGGTTTGAGATCAAATGAATTAGTAGCTACATTATGATTTTGGATAGATAAGTGAATTTCATCTGCTCTAGGATTTACATAATCTCGTAGAGGTATAGGTTGATGTTCATTTTCTATTCATTGATTATTCACATTATTTTCTATTATCTCAGGATTTCTAAATTCTTTTCTTCATTTTCTAATTCTCTTAATAGTGCGTTCTAATTCCAAATTGTAGGGTATAAGAATTTAAGGTCCAAATTTACGCATACAATTGAAATCAATACATAAAAAAATAGTTAACTAAATATGAAAATAACTTGCAATTCAAGTAAAAGTTCTCTAATAGCCTAATTTGTCCGTTACTCTAGTTATGATTTTTTTAAATCTAATTTTTACTCCCCGGCAACGACGTCAAAAACTTGATACTGACTTTATATATGCTTAAGAATACAAGAATTTGATACTACTGCTAGAAGATTTAAATCCCCGACAATGGAACCAAAAACTTGATAGTGTTTATGAATTTGATACAGATGTGTCTAAAATATTCAGTAATTGTAAAGTCACATTTATCAACACAAGTATACGTATCGCTCAAGTAATACAGGGCTTTAATGGTGTCCTGGATATCAATCCCACAGGAAGTAATATTAGAGGCTACAAACTAAGATTTAAAAAATCAATACTTACTCAAAAAAATATAGTTCAATTTGCATATTTGTCACTAATAGGCAATTGAAATAAAAAAGTAATTTTAATAAAGTCTTAATTAACAAATTATATAAATAAAGTTTCTCATATGAAGTTCAATATATAAGAATGCATCCATCTCCTTGTTAAGAAATTTAAGTGAATGGATAAATTAAATCAGTTCAAATTGTATTTTGCCAAATAGGAGAAAACATATTCTTTACCCTTTGGACCATGCAAAAAGAACATTGACTAATCCTATGCTTGGTTATTGAATCCGCGGCTAGCCTGGGAGAATACCGGCTCTCACATCGGAGCTCCCACGTTTCCCTCGCCTGAGGGCTAACATCTACAGTTCAACACCCAAATGATAGGACTGAATTGAGGATTTTAGTCTGTTACTCTAAAATCTCCAATTCTACGCCCGATAATTTTTATTTCCTTATTTATTTGCACCCAACTTTCAACAACTTTAACCTCCCTAAATCTTGGATGTAATCTTCAATATAGTTGTAAAAAACAACATATTTTAACAAATCAATTGGCCAGATTAAAGTGAAAAGATCATCACAACTTCGTTAACATTCTCATGGCACAACCAATTCAAATCACCATTTCACAAAATCTCAAGATAAGGAGAAAGACAGAGAAAAATACTTAAAACTCATGGAGAAGATACAAGAAAACTTGGAATTTATATATAAAAGCAAAGTCATACAAACTTCAATAAGTAAATACCACTTATCTCTAATTCCTCCCTAAGCAAATTCCTCGAAGTTCCTCTGAATCTCTTCCTTTCTTTACAGCACACAGAATTCACCTTCAAAGTAGCAAGGAGGAATAAATCTGTCACTTTCCTTCCACTCCTACAATCCCTAAAAGAATTCCTCACAATACTAACCCTAAATTACACTCTCTACACTCTAATGGACACACGTGCACACACCCCTCTCTTCGCCTCCAACTTGTGTTCTTTTAGAGTTGTAGAAGCATTTTCAAGAGTTGCCCAAGCATCCCTTAAAAAATCATCCACATTCAATGCATCTGTTGAGAGAACCGACATGCTCAACGTGGGTGACCTCGATGGCACCGTCGGCGGCCTTCTAGAATATTTAATCCTGGACTCTTGGGAAAAACCCGTCGTCGGCACCGATGGAGTTAGCGTCGTCAAGCTCGCTGTCAGTGCCCAAGATCAAATCTTCATATTTTGGTCCTTTTTGTTCCAAATTTGCTCTTTTTTGCATCTTTTTGCTCCAATGATCATAATTCAACATACCTGCAACAAAACATCAAAAATACCTTTATTTAAAGTGCAATATCATCAAAATTAGTGTAAAATAGGTATGAAAATCTCAACATATTTTCCTTTGGTCAAATATACCCATTGTCACCAAATTAAAATATCTCTTGAAGATCAAGAGAAAACAACATTTACCAGTCCTTATGGTACTTTTGCTTTTAGAAGAATGCCCTTTGGTTTATGTAATGCTTTTGCTACTTTTCAAAGATATATGATGGCAATATTTTTTTTATTTAATTGAAAAAGGGATTGTAGTCTTTATGGATGACTTTTCAGTGTTTGAAACTTCATTTGACTCATGTTTAGAATATTTATCTAAAGTTCTTAAGCGCTGTGAACAAAAAAAGTTTAGTCCTTAACTGGGAAAAATGCCAATTTATGGTATCAGGAGGAATTTTATTAGGTCATCAAATATCAAAAAATGGTATGGAAGTAGATCTGCTAAAATTTAAGTACTCGCTAATTTACCTTATCCAAAAAATGTAAGGAAAATTAGGAGTTTTTTAGGACATGCTAGATTCTACAAGCAATATATTAAGGACTTTTCTAAGATTGCTAAGCCTTTATGCCATTTACTAGAGAAAGATGCAATTTTCAATTTTGATGAGGAATGTCTAAAAGCTTTTAAATTATTAAAAGAAAAATTAATCTCTGCACTAATTATAGTTTCACCAATTTGGGAAAAACCTTTTGAACTTATGTGTGATGGAAGTGATTATGCTATTGGAGCTTTTTTAGGACAAAGATATGATAAAATTTTCAAAGTTAATTACTATGCTAGTAAAACTCTTAATGAAACTCAAATTAATTATACAATAATTGAAAAAGAGTTATTAGCAATAGTATATGCCTTTGATAAATTTTAGATCATATTTGATTGGAACTCATTGTATAGTGCATACTGATCATTTTGTTATTAAGTACATAATGAAAAAAAGGATACTAAACCAAGACTTATAAGATGGATTCTTCTTTTACAAAAATTTAATTTTGAAATAGTAGATCAGAAGGGAACTGAAAATCAAATTGCTGATTATTTATCCAGGTTTGAATTAGAGAACCCACTCTGTTTTGAAAAAGAAATTAATGAACATTTTCTAGATGAAAAATTGTTCACTATAAATGAGTGGCATGTTCCGTGGTATGCCGACATTGTGAACTATATTGTTAGTGATCTTAAACCCTATGGAATGACATACAACCAAATAAAGAAATTTTATTTCTGAAGATAAGACTTATTTTTGGGATGACCCATATTTATATAAATAAGGAAATGATTTGGTCATTCGAAGATGAGTACCACTAGAAAAAACTAATGAAATTTACCAAAAAATGTTCATAGTTTTGATTTTGGGGGACATTCTGGTGTTGATAAAACAACATTCAAAATTCTACAATCTAGATTTTATTGGCCTACAATTTTTAGAGATGTTAATGCTTATATCAAAACTTGTGATAGATGTTAAAGAGTGGACAATATTTCTAGAAGAAATGAGATGCCCTTCAATTATATGCTAGAAGTTAAAATATTTGATGTTTGGGGATTAGATATCATGAGACCATTTATACCATCTTTCGTAAATT
>NEWO01000837.1:189797-216726 GCA_003013225.1 Phalaenopsis aphrodite
ATGGAATGATGTTGGTTCAACCAGAATGAGCACTGGTTACGTCAGGCTGACGATGTAAAACCAAGTGCTTTGTGGAAGACAACCCATAGTTATCAGTGTGTTTTTTCTTTGATTGTTTTTTTGAGTGATTAAGAAAATTGGGGTAATATTTTTAAGTTTATTATGTGCTAGTAGTGATTTTTAGACTTTATTTAGTGACCTAGACATGTTAGAATGAGAATTTGGACGTTAAGTTGACTAGTGCAAAAATGTGCACTAGCGCTTAAGCGCCAAATCCGGGGCTTAAGCACGACAATATAATCACATGTGCAAATTTTGATTTCTAGAAGCTGTAACTGCAATTTAGTTGGAATAAATGTGTCTTGGCAGTATTTAGTTATGCTTAGAAGTTATGAAGGGGAATTAGGCCTATAAATAGAAGGGTGAATTAGGCGCTAGATCCTAGTTCTTTGAGGTAAGAGCTTTACTTCTATGCAAAAAATTTGGACTTTCACTATATATTTTAAGCACATTTGGAAGATTTAAAAAGTTTACTATTCATGGTGAAAAGTGATGAAAAATCCATGGAAATTTCTTGGGAAGTTTAGTTAGTGCTTTTGGAAGTTTAGTTTAGTGATTTAAAGTTGATTTTTAAGTTATTTTTACAATTTGTCAAATTTGTAGAATGACACCAAGAATGAAAAGGAGCAAAGGAAAGAGCCCATTTGATTCGAGCAAATTTGTCAGTTCAAAAGCTCATGATTGATATAGTGACGCTCTATTGTCATGAAAATGATTCAGGAGCAATGTTTTAAGAGTCCAGGTGGAAAAGTGGACGACTTGATAGTCTGTCGACAGTGGGAACAATTCTGTTATTTTTTTGTTGTCACTGTAATTTCTGTTGTAAGGGAGTTTTATGCAAACTCCTAGAGGCTGAGGAAGATTGAGTTATGGTTCAAGGGAAGTTGGTACCTTTTACTCCAAAGGTAATCAACTTGTTCTACCATTTACCACCAGAGAATTTGTGTTTTAAAGCGAATTATAGTCCTACAAAAGCGGAATTTGATGAGATCATATCTTATTTGATAGTTGTAATATGACTTTCAAAGATTACAAATGAGAGGAGAGTAAATTTTCTAACATCAAAGTTGTGTGCAGCATCAAGGACTTGGCACTATTTTATATCTACTCGTCTGCTTCCTACAAATCATCTCAGTGAAGTGACTAGAGAGAGAGCGATGTTGAATTATTGTATTCAGGAGGAAAAGCCCATCAATATAGGGGCTTTGATCTATCACAATATCATCAGTTCAGTTGTTGCTGCTACTACTGCAGGCATGGGATTTACCTCATTGATATGTTCTTTATGGGAGCAGGCTGGAGTAAAGTGTGATAGTTGGGAGGAATATCTATTGCCTCCGAAGCCCATTACAAAAGTGAATGTGAAGGCTTATTTGGAGCATTTGATTTTTGGCTGGAGAGGAGGATTTTCCAAGAGTTATGAATTAGAGATGTCTGTTGCATCTACCTCTGCTACATCTTCATCAAGTCCATCTGCTTCACATGCTTCTACATATCAAGGTGAGTCAATTGAGACTCAAGAGCAGTTATTACAGAAGATGATGACTCATATCCACTTTATCGCTGAAAAAGTTCAAAATTTAGAACATTTTACTGAGCATACAATTAGGTATAATAAGAGAAAGAGTGACTTTGAGGAGAAATTATACCCAGCTCTGGAGAGCCTGATTAGAGGTGACCCAAGAGTAGTATTTCCTCAATATCCTCATTATCCTGACTATGAGCATAAAGAAAAATGGTATAGTTGCGATTCTGAGAGTGAAGAGGATTAAAGATAAGAGATGATGTGTTGGACTTGATTTGGTTTGATGTATTGTTATGTTTGTGTTTTGTTATGGATTTTGTGATGTAGTACTGCTACAGATGCTGTTATGTGATGTTGTGGACTACATTTTATGTTGTGTTTAGAGTTTATATGTTCTATTGTTGTTGTGATTGTTGTGTTAGATAATATTTTGTTTTTAAAATTTTAGGGTAGTAACTATTTTTGTTTATACTATGGATTGGTTAGTTTAGAACTTAACTTAATTCCATGTCTTTTTTTTTAAAGTTAAAAATCTTGCTAGCTTAGATTTTAATTTTAAAATTCAAAAACTGCTACCCCGTATTTTTCTTTTATCATGTTATTGTGTTGTTTGCTTTTATACCCACTGTTTAGAAGTCTATTTGAATATCTACATTTTAAACTAAAATAAAATGTTAGAAAATTTGATCAAAATTAATTTTAATCCCGTCTTTAGTTTTATACTTCTATAATTATGATGTAAAAGTTCCTGTTAGCATGTTATTTCAATTTTCATTCCTTTCTATATAATTATCTGATGCTAAACTGTTTAATCTGTTAAAAAAAATCAAGTTTGTGGGAGGGATGAAAGACATTTTCAAAACCTAAATTTTATTTGTTCTCAAATGAACTACAAACGAATTTGAATTTTAAAAGAAAAATTGTTTACGTTTATGAAGTTATATTAGGGAAGTAAAGTTTAATTTTAGAAATGATTAAGAAAATTTAGTTAAATTTTTAAGTAATGAAGAAAAAATTTAAGTAAAAAATTTTTAGTATAGAAAATGATTAATATAAGTGACTATCTTTTGTAAGAAAAATTACATTTTTGAAAAAATTAGATAATTTAGGCTTTTATTTTTAATACCTAAATTTCTTCTATTAAAATGACTTTCAAAACTATTATTACATTTATAAATAAAAGTTTTATATCAACGCTTTACTTTAGGAAAGGAGAAGTTGAATTCAAAATCATTAAAAGCATATTCAGATATAGTAAACCTTGCCTGAAAAAGAAAAAAGAAAAGAAAAAAAAAATAAAAAAGAAGAAGAAAAGGGAAAAGAAAAAGAAAAGAAAAAGAAATGAAAAGAAAAAGAAAAGAAAAATAAAAGAAATATAAAGGAGGAGAAGGTTGAGGATTAGTGCATAATAGAAAATTGATTCAACATTTGATCTTTTTAAGGTATAAGACTTGATAAAATCTTAAGCTTATAAATATAATATAGTAAGTAAAATTATTATTTATAAAAATTTTTAAATAGAGAAAATAAAAGAACTAAAATCTAAATTGAAATAACTTAAAATATTTTTGAATTATATAGGAACTCATATTTTCATAGTTCTTAACATTAAAAATTTTCAAGCTTTAAGTTGGTCTCATTTACTAATTTTTTTTTCTAAATTGGACTACTATCTAAATTTTAGTAACTCTTAAAGAAACTCATATGCAAATCATAAATATTTGGTTTTTAAAGATTGAAGTTTCACTTGAGGACAAGTAACATTTTAAGTTTGGGAGATTTTGATACACCTAAAATATATAGAGTTTTTCGATACATTTTTATACATATTTTTGAGATATTGTACTTTAATGGAAGGTATTTTTGTATTTTTCCTGCAGATACAAGTAAAAATGGAAAAAATGCTTAAATGAGTAAAAAAGGATCAAATTTGGAGCAAAAAGGTGAAAAATTGTGCGAAAGAGTTTTCGGGCCTAAGCGCCAGATCCGAACTCTTAAGCACCGGTTAAACAGAGAAGGTTGTGCCTAACACCGAGACCCCATGCTTAAGCACTAGTTGCAGTTACTAGACGAGTAAAATCAGCTTTCACAAATTTTGAAGAAGTTTTTGAGGCACCCTTTGACTTAATAGGTGGTTGTAACCACCATGGACGAAAATTATCATGAAATGTTGCATCTCTTGGCAAATACATCGAATCAAGACACATTTTGAAGAGATTCCAATGCACCTCTTGGAAAACTATAAAAGAAAGAAGAGAGGACTTAAAAAAGAGTCCTGAAAATATTGGCAAATTTTGAAAGTTCTTCCTTGGGAGTTAGTTCGGAGAGATTTTCAAGAACCACTTTTTATATACTTTATCCTTCTAATTATTTTTTTTAGTGATTGTAAAAGAGAAGAGATTCAAAAGAACTTCAAGACTTTGGTGGAGGACTTGAGATAAGTTTTTTATTCTTTTGTTTTAGACTGATTTTGGTTTTAATTGAGACTTGTTGTTGGTTTAACAATAATTTTTTCTTTTAAAGTGGTTTTGTTTTCTCCATGGATTCTGAGTAGATTTCTTCATCTTTCTTCTTAAAATGATAGGTAATTAAGTTTTTGATGGAAGTTGTGGAGAGTATTGATCTTTAATGTTGGAAGAAGTTGTGATGATTTAAATCCATGCACTTCATTTACTTCTTGATTTGGTCAATCGAGATGTTAAAATTTGTTGTGAGAACATGTAAGAACTAGGCTAGTATTGTCTCAGTCAACAACTAGAAAGAATCACATGATGTTGTATGATTGTGAATGTTGTTCATATTATTGAGTGCAAATAAATATGAAAATATTCATTGATGGGTATAGAGTTAGAGGACTTTAAAGTGACAAGTTAAAGTCCCCGACTTGGTTTATTATTTTAGGTTATGATACGAGAATGTTAGCCCCTCAGATGGAGGGAATCAAGGGAACTCTAGAGTGAGAGCTAGTATTTTCCCTGCCTAGCCGGTCTTCAGAATTATTCAAACTTTTAATTAGCCAATGTTCTTCATAGCAACTCTAGTAACAGTAAAGAATATTATTGCTCCTATTTGGCACAACACAATTTGCATACTTCCACAACAAAATTACTATACTTATTACTGATTTATGATAATAAGAAAGATAATATCTTGTTAAGTAATTTTCTTCTACAAAAACTTTAGTTATCTTTTAATTTGTTACTATTTTGTTAAAATATCAAAAATACCAAAATTATTTAAATTTTAAATTCCTGCAAAAATCATTTTTAGTTTAAGTAATTATTTTTTTAAAAATATAAAAACTTTCTAAAAAGTGCATATTGCATAATCTTTCCTATGGGTTCGATATTCATGACTTAATAAAAAAGTCTTATATTACTTGATAACGATGTATATACTTGCTTATTATCCCAATATAAATATATATAAATTAAAATGTTAAATTCTTATTTTTCTTCATGATCAAGTTTTTGTTTTTGTTGCAAAATAAGGAAATATAAGTGAAAAATATCATTAAAACTATTGTTATATTGTGCATAAACATTAAGTCAGGATCAACATGCCAACCCCAACTCTAAATTTTTCAATGTTGTTTGCACAATTTGAAAGAAGTAAGGAATTGGTATGCTCCAATTTGTCATAATGCCACATTGAAGATTCTAAAAAAGTTTTAAATCCTACACTGATTATGAATTATTAGTAAGGAGAAAGTCGCCTTTTATATTGACGAAGTCATTACATTTATTGTTACTTGCATTTTTGTAGAATTTTGTAAATTATTTTCATCTTTATATACTACTGTAGTCTTAAGTAAAGCTTTCTAAAAGTAAAAATTCCTGTATTTCATTTCATTATTTTTTCATTTGTGTTTTCTTTGTGTGATCGATACCAGGGTTTGTAAAGAAAACTCTATATTACTTGAAACAATACGTATACTTACGTAGTACCCCTAGTGAGAAACTATTTCCTTAATTTTTTTCATATTACATTTATTCTCACTATCTTTCAAATATACTTTGGGTCAAGTTTTTTGCATATTAAGGAACGTAAATATCTGCGTAATTGCTAGTCACATCATGTTTTTGGCGTCATTGTCACGGAAAAATGAAAAAAATGAAACTTTAAAGGAAACATTTTAGGAATTTTATTTGAAACTTTATTTTTTATTACTAAAAATTTTAGTTTTACTTGAAAGTTTTAAAAATTACAAAAAAATTAAAAAAAATTGAAAAATACAAAAAAAGATATTCCAAGTTTAGTACCTGAAGGTTTAGTATTTTATTTTCTGAGTTTTACTCTTTGGATGTGAAGTTCAGGATCTGAAGGTTTAGTACACTACATTTTTTATATTAGAACAAACCATAAGAAGACTTTGAAAGAAAAAATAACAATACGATTTTCAAGAAATGACAAACACATCACAAAATAACATGGAAAATTTTACAAATAAAATGAACATTAAAATTTATAAAGACTTTTAAGGGATTAGCAAGTAGATGAAATTCACTTAAGTATTCAAATCCCTACTATAGCGACTAACTCATTTGAACTTAAACCTGCAATAACACTAATGGTGAAAAATAATCAGTTTGGGGGAACACTAACCAAGGATCCAAGTTTACATCTTGAAAGTTTTCTAGATCTTATGCTAGATTCAAATGTGATGGCGTATCAAATGATGTGATTACACTTAGATTTTTTTCTTTTTCCTTATAGGATAAAGCTAAGATGTGGTTAAACTCATTAGCATTGGATCTATTAAAACTTGGGGAGATATGGCACAAAAATTCCTCGCTAAATAATTTTCTCCTTAAAAATTACTATGCTTAGAAGTGATATTACTTCTTTATTCATTGTAAAGGGAACCCAATTTATGAGACTTGGGAAAAATTTAAGGAACTCATTAGAAAGTGTCCACATCATGCTTCACCTAACTGGTTGATTATTCAAACATTTTACAATGGGTTAATAGGATCCCTTAGATCTATAATTGATGCTACTGTAGAAGGATCTTTAATGTCAAAATCATTTGATGAAGCTCAGGCCTTAATTGAAGAAATGACCACTAATAATTTTTAATGGCCCTCAGAAAGGGTAAATCCTAAAAGAGTTGATAGTATTCAAGATAATGATGCTTTTACCATCATAGTAGCTCAAGTCGTTGCAATATCTTAGAAGTTATATAATTATGTTATGAATTTTTCTCAAATACCTCAAGCAAGTGAAGAAAATTTATTAGGACAAACAAATGATTCTAAATCATTAGGAACTTTACATGTGATTGTTAATAAACATAATAACCCTTATTCTAACTTTTGTAACTCTAGTTGCCAAAACCACCCCAGTTTTAACTGAATCAATTTTGGTGGTAGAAATTAGTAATGGGGAAATAATCAAACAAATCCAATAGGAAACAGGAACAAAAAGGGTAGTTCTAACTATCGACCTTCTTATCCACTTGGCTTTATTAACCATCAATTTAAGGAGAAGAAGTTGTCTATAGAAGAAGTAGTTATAAAATGGGTGATCAAATGCAAAGTCAAAATGCTACAATAAGAAATGTTGAGAATCAACTGGGACAAATTGCTAACCCAATTTGAAATAGGCCCCAGGGAACACTTCCTCGTAATGTTGAAATAAAACCAGAAGAAAAAGGAACAGAACAAGAACAAATTAAAGTTGTTCAACTTATCAGTGAAAAGGAATTTAAAGTTGGAAATAAAAAAGAGAATGAAGTTGATAGAGGGATTGAAGAACATACAAAAACTATTTTGAAAGACCCAGAACAATCTGTCTCTCCAACTAAAAATGATTTAGAAAGATCACCACCTTCTTTTCCTGAAAGACTGAGACAATAAAAGCTTGATCAATAATTTTCAAAATTTTTTGAGATATAAGAAGCTTACAATCAATATCACTTTTGTGGAAGCTTTGGAACAAATGCTAAGTTGTGCCAAATTTATGAAAGATATATTAAATAAAAAAATAAAGTTTGAAGCTTATGAACTATTGCACTTAGTGAAGAATGTAGTGCAATAACTTAAGAGAAGCTTCCTCAAAAGCTTAAAGACCATGCTAGCTTCACTATACCATGTGCGGTGTTTTTGAAGGTTAAAATTATGAGACATTTCTCCCACTACTGTAACCCTTCATTTAGTTGATCGATCTATCACTTATCCTGAAGGGGTTATAGAAGTTTTACTTGTTAAAGTGGATAAATTTATCTTCCCTATGGATTTCATTGTGTTAGATATGGAAGAAGATAAGAAAATTCCTATTATTTTGGGGAGATCTTTTTCTGCTACCGAAACTTCTACGATTGATGTGTAGAAAGGAGAGTTAACCAAGAGAGTTAATGACCAGGAAGTAACATTTAATGCTCTAAAGTCAATGAGGCACTTATACACAAAAAATATTTGCATTTTTAGACCCATATTTTATACCCATTTTTTGTTATATTGCACTTTAATAGAAAGTATTTTTTATGTCTTCTTGCAGGTTGTTAATTTTTGGGACTTAATGCAAAAAAAAAAGCAAAAAGGATGGAATTTAGAGCAAAAATGGAGATTTGGAAGATTTACTCATTGCCGATGGCGCCAGAAAGACATCGGACTGCACAGACCTATAGATAGGATGCAAAATAAGAGTTAGCACCAACGACGCTAGATTGGGTGCCGACGACATTGTTTAATATAGAAGAAAGAATTAAATGGATGTCCTCTAGCGCCGACGACGCCAAGATGGGCGCCGATGGCACCAGTGTCGGTGCAGAGCCTGTTTATAGAAGATTCAACAAATTTGGATGCCTTTTGAATTATTTTTTGATGCACTTATTGGAGAACCTACCTAGGCTCTATTCAGGGCAAAAATTTGATTAGAACCCCCCCCCATTCGCACCATTTTAACTTCATCCACTCATTTTCAATTTTTCTCTTGAACCACCAACATTACACGCCATTACTTAGTTATTGTCTTTATAGTTTTGAGTTTTTTATGATGAGTTTCAGTGTTAATTCCTTAAAACTAATAGAGAGGAAGAGAAGTGAGAGATTTCTTCTTCCTACATTTCTTAAGAGAGGCTACAAAGGATTTTCTTTGAGAAAGAGTTTCATTTAAGTGTTTTTTGTTTATTATATTTGTATGAACTTTTTTTTACACATGAAATTTGTGTTTTGTTGTATATTTTCCATGAAGTCTGAGTAGATTCCTTTATCCTTCTCCCTACCTGAGATATGTGAAATGTAGAAATAATGTGGATGTGCTAATGTTAAAATTTAAAATAAATTTTGATGGTTTTTCAACTCCGCTCTTAATTTACTTTTCGATCTGGCCAATTGAATTGTTAAAATATGTTGTGAAACATACGATCCTGGAAATTGATTATGAGTTCTACAACAGAGTGAGAATCACATTTAAGTCCATGAAGGAGTATTTCATTCATGGATATAAGTGCAAATAAATTGAGAAATATAATTTTTTGGGTATAGAATTGGAAATGTCTAGGGTGACAGACTAAAAATCCTCAATTTGATTTTAGTGTTTAAAAACTAAAGAGAGAGTTAGCTTTTAGGGGAAGGGAAGTGGGAGCTCTGGAGTGGGAGCCAGTATCCTCCTAGCGTAGCCACAGATATAGAGACTAAACCTAAGATTAGCTAATGATTTTCTATAACACTGAAAAGGATAAAGAATTAAAATTGCTATTATTTGGCACAATACATATTTAAACCATTTATCTTATCTCATTTCACCAAAAACTCATTGTAGTGGGAAGGAAACTTTTTCATACTAGAAAACTTCATCATATAAACATAGTTTAGTAGTTATTAATTTTAAAACCTGCTTTTAAATTCTGCTAGTAGTAAGTAATTTAGCTTTGTTAGTATCTTAAACATTCTAAATTAGTGACATAAATTTTGTTTGATTTCTGTAAATTTCTTAGTTAATTTATCATTTCAAATTTAAACCTATCCGTGAGATCGATATTTGGGACTTAAACAGAAATTCATATTTTACTTGATAACGATACGTATACTTGCGTAGAATCCCAATGTTAAGAGCCTAACATTATTATTACTAAAATACCACATCAAGTTTTTGACACTTTTATAAAGCGAAGTCAACTTTATAAATTTGACACAGCTATATTTAACCGGGATCAAATTTTTGGCACCGTTGCCAATGAAGGTAAAAGTAAATTAAATAGATTTGGTAAATTAGAAAATTTAGAGATAAAAAATATACAAAATACAAAATATCAAAAAAAAAATTGTAAAATAAAAAATTCAGGGAAGTATATATAGCCATATATTTAAGAGTATTTTAAGAAATTTTTCTTTGCTTATTATATTTGTTTATACATAATATTGGATCTGAAGGGTTAGTGCCTTATAATTCAAAATTAGAACACACTATTACAAAAATTCTAAAACAATAAAAAGAAATTAAAATTTTGAACAAAATGGCGAATAACTTACATAATCAAATAAATGAAAATCGACAAAGACCTTTAAAAGATTATGTTAATCCAACAACAGATGAATTTCAATTATCTATTAAAAATCCTGATGTTGTTGCTAATTTATTTGAGCTTAAACCTGCTATTATCCAAATGGTACAAAATAATCAGTTTAGAGGAATACCTACTGAAGATTCTAACTTACATCTTGCTAGTTTCCTTGAGATTTGTGCTACTTTTAAATATGGTAGAGTGTCTAATGATGTTGTTAGGCTTATACTTTTTTCTTTTTTATTAAGGGATAAAACCAAAGGTTGGTTAAAATCATTAGCACCTGATCTATCAGAACTTGGGGAGAACTATCATAAAAATTCTTGGATAAATATTTTCTACCCTCGAAAACTGCTAAGCTTTGAAACGATATTACATCTTTTTGTCATTTTGAAGGGGAATCAATATATAAAGCCTGAGAAAGAATTAAGGATCTCTTTAAAAAATGTCCACATCATACTTTACCAGATTGATTAATAATTCAAACTTTTTACAATGGCTTAGTAGGATCACTTATATATATTATAGATGCTGCTGCAGGCAGAACTTTAATATCAAAACCATTTGATGAAGCATACTCTTTAATAAAAGAAATGGCTACTAATAGTTTTTAATGGCCCTTTGAACGGGTAAATCCTAAGAGAGTAGCTAGTATTCATGAATTTGATGAAATGTTTATTTTAACATCTCAAATTGCTGCTATATCGAAAAAGATTGATCAAATTAAAGTAAACTATTCTCAAATACCACCAATATTGGAGGAAAGTTTACTAGGATAGATAATTGATACTCAATCATCTTATGAAACTTTGAATTCTATTAATAATTGAAATAACAATCCTTATTCTAACTATTACAATCCTGGATGGAAAAATTACCCTAATTTTGGTTGGAATAATTATAATAATTCAATGAACTCCTCAGGAAATTTAAATAATCAAGGAAACCCTAATTATTGACCTTATTATCCTCTTGGATTTAACTTTAACCCTAACCCAAAAGTTTAAGAAAAGAAGTTAATGATGGAAGAGGTAATGTTGTATATTAGAAATCAAATAGAAAATCAAGGGGTTGTTATTATATTGAAAATCCATTAGGACATATTACTACTGCACTGAGTAACAAACCTTTAGGAAATCTTCCGTGTACTGTGGAAGTTAATCCTAAAGATTAAACTAAGGAATAAATTAAAGCAATTCAATTACGAAGTGGAAAAGAAGTTGAAACAAGAATCCAAAGAGAAACTGAAGTTGATGAGGAGAAGGAGGAGATGGAAAGTGACCATAATGAAAATGAACAAACACAAGTTCCCCAATAAAAATCATTACCTCTATTTCCTCAATGACTAAAATAGAAGAATAAAGATAAATAATTTACAAAGTTTTTGGAAATCCTTAAAAGTTAACGATAAATATTCCTTTCATTGAGGCTTTGGAACAAATGCCAAGTTATGTGAAATTTATGAAAGATATACTAAATAAGAAAAGGAAGTTTGCGGATCATGAGACTGTTGCACTTAGTGAAGAGTGTAGGGTTATTATCTAGAAGAAGCATCCTAAAAAGTTAAAATATCCTGGTTGTTTTACTATACCTTGTGCAATTTGTGAAATTTTTTTTGGAAAAGCCTTATGTGATTTAGGAGCAAGTATCAATCTTATTCCTCTATCAATTTTTAAAAGTTTAGAGTTAGAAGAGATTTCCCCTACTACTGTAACTCTTCAGTTAGTTGATCGATCAATCACTTATTCTAAAGGAGTTATAGAAGATGTATTATTAAAAGTGGATATATTTATTTTCCCTCTAGACTTTATAGTATTAGATATGCAGGAAGATAAAAAGATTCCTATAATTTTTGGGAGACCATTTCTTGCAATAGGGAGAGTTGTGATAGATGTGCAAAAAGGAGAATTAATAATGAGAGTTAATGATCAAGAAGGAAAATTTAATATTGCAAAAGCTATGAAATATCCAAAAATAGAAAAAGACAATGAATGTTTTAGGATGGAAGTTACTGATTATGTAAGTAATGAGCAATTTAAGAAAGAGTTCGAAGAAAAATTAAAGCAAGAAAAATTTAGTGAAAATGAGGATGAAATAAAAGAAGAAAATTTAGAATATATTTAGGACAAATTTGAAACTTTAGATTTGTTAGAAAATAATAATAATAATCATATTCCTTCATGTATTAAACCACATGAACTTGAACTGAAAGTATTACATACTCATTTAAAATATGTATTTTTATGAGATTCTTCTACATTACTTGTTATTATATCTTCTGAGTTAACTGAAATTAAAGAACAAAATTTAATAAAAATGTTAAAAAGATATAAAAAGGATTTTGGATGGACTTTAGCAGATATTAAAGGAATTAGTCATTCAATTTATATGCGCAGAATTTTATAAGATGAACAATACAAACCTAAAGCTAATCCTTAGAGGAGATTTAAACCAATAATGAAAGAAGTTTTTAAAAAAGAAATTTTAAAATGGTTAGATGCTAGAATTATATATCATATTTCAGACAGTGCTTGCGTAAGCCAAATTCACTATGATCCAAAGAATGGAGGAGTGATCGTTGAAGTAAATGAGAAAAATGAATTAATTCCAATAAGACAAGTTACTAGTTGGCAAATTTGTATAGACTATAGAAAATTAAACTTGGTCACCACGAAATATCACTTTCTTTTACCCATTTTAGATCAAATGCTGAATAGATTGGCTGGAAATAAATGTTACTAGTTTTTAGATAGATATACTGGTTATCATCAAATTTCAATTTCTCCTAATAATCATGACTAGACAACATTTATAAGCCCTTATGGAACATTTGCTTTTCATAGAATGCCTTTTGGACTATGCAATGTATCTTTAACATTTAAAAGATATTTAGTAACTTGATTGAGCATGGAATGGAAGTATTTATGGATGATTTCTCTGTGTTCGGGACTTCATTTGAATTATGCTTAAATAATTTAAAAAAAGTTCTAGAATTATGTGAAAAAATCAACCTAGCACTAAGATGGAAAAAATGTCAATTTATTGTTACAGGAGGAATTGAACTTAGGCATTAGATTTCTGAAAAATGGCGTGGAAGTAGATCCTTCAAAAGTTCAAGTTATTGAAAAATTACCACCACCGACTACAGTCAGAGGGGTAATAAGTTTTCTAGGACATGCTGGTTTCTAGAGGCGTTAAATAAAGAAATTTTCAAAATAACTATGCCATTATGCCAACTTTAACAAAAAGATACAAATTTTTTTTTAATGAGGAATGCATAAAAGCATTTTAATAATCAAAAGAAAAATTAATCACTGCACCAATAATAGTATCACCTGATTTGGAGAAACCATTTGAAATTATGCTATTAGAGTTGTGTTAGGACAAATGCACAATAAAGTTGTTAAAGTATTATATTATACTAGTAAAACTTTAAATGATGCTCAAATTAACTACACTACTATTAAAAAAGAGTCATTAGCTATTGTTTATGCCTTTAATAAATTTAGACCTTACTTAATTAGAACTAAATGTATAGTGCATACAAATCATTCTATTATTAAATACTTAATGCAAAAGAAAAATGTTAAACCAAGGTTAACTAGATGGATACTTCTATTGCAAGAGTTCAATTTTTCTGTAGTTGATAGAAAGGGAAATGAAAATCAAATAGCTCATCATTTCTTTAGACAAGAAAAAGAATAATTAACTAATTTTGCAAATGAAATTTAAGAAAATTTCCCTCATGAACAATTATATAGTATTTATGAAATAGATACATTGTGATACGTTGATATAGTAAATTTTATTGTAAGTGATATTCTACCACCATATATTAAGAATCAATAATTAAGGAAATTCATATATGATTCAAAATTCTATTTTTGAGATGACCCATATTTATATAAATAATGTAAGGATCTAATTATTAGAAGGTGTGTGCCTTATGAAGGAACTCAACAAATAATTGAACGATGTCATGATTTTGAATTTGGAGGACATTTTGGAACAAATAAAACTGCTTATAAAATTTCAAGAGCTGGATTTTGTTGGCCTACTCTTTTTAGAGATGTTAATGAAACTATTAAAACATGCAATCGATGTCAACGAGTAGGAAATATTTCTAGAAGAAATGAAATGCCTCTAAATTACACATTGGAAGTTGAAATTTTTGATGTGTGGGGAACAGTTTTTATGGGACCATTTATGCCTTTATTTGGAAACTTATATATATTACTTGTTGTTTATATGTCCAAATGGATTGAAGCTGTTTCTGTACCAAAATGTGATGCTCGGAGTTTTTCTAAATTTTTAAATAAAAATATTTTACAAGATATGGAATGTCAAGAGTAATTATTACAGATGGAGGATCTCATTTTAGAAATAAGAGAATCAAGAAATTGATAAAGAAATATAATATTAAGCATAAATAATATATTGTTTATCATCCTCAGACTAGCGCTCTAGTAGAAATATCAAATCGTAAAATGAAATAAATTTTAGAAAAAGCTGTAAATCCTTATAAATTGGATTGGTTTGCTAGACTAGATACTGCATTCTGGGCATACAGAACTGCTTATAAGACTCCTATAGGAATGTCCTCATACATACTTATCTTTGGAAAAACATACCACTTACCAATATAATTGGAGCATAAAGTTTGAGCTATTAAGGAAATTAATTTTAATCTAAAAGAAGCTGGTGAGAAAAGATTATTGCAACTCAATGAACTTGAGGAGATCAGAAATGAATCATATGATAATGCAAAAATCTATAAGGAGAAAATGAAAATATGGCATGATCGGAAGATTATTAAGAAGAAGTTTGAACCTGGATAAGAAGTTCTATTTTATAGTACAAGATTAAGATTATTTCCAGAAAAGATGAGATCTAGATGGTAAGGACCATTTAAAGTGATTAAAGTCTATCATTATGGAACTGTTATTAAGGATCCTAAAACTGGAAAAATATTTAAGGTTAATGGGCATCGATTGAAACATTATTATGAAGGACATATACCACAATTTAAAGAAGTTTTAATCTTAAGTCAACCCAACTAAATAAATGGTATGTCAGGCTGACGACGTTAAACCTAGCGCTTTGTCGGAGGCAACCCATATATAAATCTATATATCTATATATTACTATTTTGTTTAATAAGTGTGTTTATGTATTAGGAGATAATAGTATTTTTAAGTCCTAAACAATTTTATATATCATAAGTTAAGATAAATATTGGTATTGGAGGAAAATTTGGAATCAAATTGAACAAAAAAAATATTTGACATGAATTTGGCCTTTAGCGCCAGATTGGGCGCCGACGATGCCCGCCTAAAAGGACTATGGCACCGACAATGCCATTGAGAGCGCTAACTGTGTCAAGAACACTTTCCATGAGTTGAATGGTTTTGGCAAACTTTGACGGGATTTCTCTCTACATTAACCACCGAGAGGTGTTTTTAAATTCCTAAAAACTGACTTGGTGGTCCAGAAACTTCCTAATTTTGAATTTCATAGCTTCCAATTCCAGAAATACTTCTAGATATGAAGTTTTTAATAGAAGAAAGTTTATCATTTTTTATGTGTAGATTTATATGATAAACTCATCAAGAAGAAGAGACTTATCGAGGAGAGAGGCTTTGTTAATCATGGAGAGAGTAATCCAAGCTCACACATTGAGAAAATGTTTGTACATAGGCGTTGGAAAGTTCTATTCTACACTACCGCTGCAGTTGCAGTACCTGTAGTAAAAGAGTTTTATGTTAACTTACATGGAATTACCCAATGAGTTATCTTCATTCGAGGTAAAGTTGTACCATTTACTCTGGCTCAGATTAATGATTTTTATATGTTAGAAAATTCTCCAATCTGTCATTATAGAAATTTTATACCAACAAAATATATGATGCAAGAAGTGTATAATTTTCAAACGGTTGAAAATGATAATTGGGAAATCAGAGATAAGGGATACATTAGCTTCTCTGTTTTGCTGCTTAATCCAATTTAAAAATAATGGCATTTCCATATCTACTAAACTACTACCTTCCATGAAGATTAGTAGAATTACAAGAGAAAGTGTCATTTTAAACTATTGCATTCAAATGGAAAAACAAATTGATGTAGGGTCAATTATTTTCAAATATGTTATGGGTATTATTATGAATGGGCCAATATATGGACTTGAGCATCCTTCTACAATTTTCCTACTTTGCTGTCAATCTCAAGTTCCATATGAAAATTGGGAAAAAGTTTTACTACCTTGCGAGCCCATGATTACTCTTGATGGAAATTATAAAGGGAGTGGAAATGAACCATTTGATTGTATTTAGGACCATTCATCACATGCTTCAACACCATTGATGCCACCAATAGTTGGAAGTTCAATATCTTTGAAAAAGAGATTGAGCAAAAAAGAAAGAGAACTACAGAATATTATGAATGCAATAGAAAATCTTAACTACCTTTTTTATCACCTAGATTGGAGAATGAAGGAGAACTTTGATCATACAGGAACAAATGAAACAGATTTTGTACAGATGCTCAAGAAAAATGGATGGATCGATGAAAATTCAACTAATCAAATCCCGTTCTGACCCTTTGACAATTTATATGTCATTTGCCACTCTATTGGAGATATTAGAGGAGGAGAAAGTACTGAAGAAGAGGTAGATTAATTGAAGAAGTTAGACTCTCTATTATTTTAAAATACTTATGTTTTAATATAATTGTGTGGATTTGATTTACTTTACTTTGCTTTAGAACATTGATTATGTGTATAATTTAGTGTCTGTGTTCTAGTGTTGTGGCTTGATTTCGACGTTGAATCATACTTTATTTTGCTTTGAAAATGTGGAAATGTGACTAGATAAATGTATTTATAAAAGTGTATTTTCATATATAAAAATTAGTTTGAGGTTGTTTGTGAAAATGTTAGTTTGTGAATTATTTTTAGATGAAAATCAATGTTCAGAAAGACTAAATAAAATTTGGAGTAAATTGAGAGAAAATTGAAAATTGAAAATTGAAAAAACCAAAATAAGAGTTTTTTGGCCACTGGCGTCGGCATCGCCGACAGTGCCCTCGACCCGAACTGACCTAAATACCTTTAAAATTCACAATTTGCATAGTGAAACGCCATTTTCACCCCTTTCTGTCACCTTCAACCTCAGGTTTTTGCACCTAGGGCTTGCTATTGCTCATATTTGTGCTATTTTAAGGCAAACAAAGTTTGGATTTCATCTTCTCTAAGTAAGAGCTACACTTTGAACTCAAAATTTTTTATTTTCACCAAGGATTTTCTTACATTACCGAGATCTGAAATTTTGAGATTTTTTTGGAAGATTTTGAGAAAATTCTTTGATGAAGAACTCTCACTTAGTAGATTTAAGTTTAAAATATTTCACATTATGATTTTTGGAATTTTTGGGAATTTATTTGGATTTTATCAAATGTTTGTAGATTTACCATGGCACCTAGAATGAGCAAAGGAAAGAGAAATGTAGATTTTGATGATCAAAAGTTTGTCAATTACTAGGCCAACATTTGCTTCAATAATTTACGTACAACTAAAAAAGTGATTCCTGATTGATGATTTAAAAATCCAGGAGGAGAAATCGAGAGATTAATCAATGCTCGGTAGTGGGAGAATTTCTACTACTTTACTGTCGAGGCGATTATTGGTGTAGTGATGTAGTTCTACGCCAATTTTAAGGAGATTCGGAAGCTATGTGTTTGTTCGAGGGAAAATGGTGGAGTTTACTCTAAGGAAGATTAATGAATTTTATCAGTTGAAAGATATGTATAACTGCCAGTATAAATCATTTTCTACTACAAATGAGGCCTTGGATGAGGTAATTTCTTTTCTTACTGATGGAAGAGGAACCTAGAAGGTGAAAATGGGAGTTAAGGTAAGCTTTTCTCTTTCTATGTTAAATGTAGTATCTAAGGCCTGTCACAATTTTATTAATGAAGAATGATTCCAATAAATCATCATAGTGAGGTTACAAGGGATAGAGCCATCTTAAACTTTTGTATCCAGAAGATGAAAAGAATAGATGCAGGCTCTATTATTTATAGAAACACTAGATCTGTTGCTTTTGGAGAGACTTCTGAAGGTTTAGCACACCCTTCCTTGATCTTCACATTATGTGAACAGGCAGGAGTTGATTATAAACCAGATGAGGAGAGGATTGAACCTCCAAAACCTATTAGGTCTGCCAATATAAAGACTTATGAATCTCATGTTCAATGGAGATCTAGAAGTAGGGCCAGAGATATTCCTTCTACTTTATGTACTTTTAGTACCTCTACTATCCAAGAATTAATGGAGCAAATGATGATCCAACAGGGATGTCGACACTATTTTAGGTTGTGGAGTTGCCTGTTGGAAGTTGTCGGTCCCCGGAATTGAAATCTCGATGTCCGCTTTAGAAGGACGTTTTAATTTATGTATATATATAGATTTTAGAAAAAATATGAAATCAATCTGACCACATACTTTTGATAGTGTAAACAAAAGAGCACTATATCTTAAACCCTTTATCTATTCTGAAAGATAAACACATGACTTGAGGATGAGCCTCGATCAAAATAAACTAAGAAATATATGACATTCGTTTGGTCTGTGACCAAAGGAAAAAATGTTGAGATTTTCATACCTATTTTACACTGATTTTGATGATATTGCACTTTAAAGAAATGTATTTTTGATATTTTGTTGCAGGTATGTTGAATTATGGTCATTGGAGTAAAAAGATGCAAAAAAGAGCAAATTGGGAGCAAAAAAAGACCAAAAAATGAAGATTTGATTTTAAGCGCCGGCGGCGAGTTTTTCCTAAGAGTTGAGAATTAAATATTCTAGAAGGCCGCCGACGGTGCCATCAAGGCTGCCAATAACACGCGCGTTGGTTCTCTCAACAGATGCATTGAATGTGTACAATTTTTGAAGGGACGCTTGGGCAACTCTTGAAAACTCTTCTACAACTTTAAGAGAAACATTTGGAGGCCAAAAAAGGGGGTGCCCATGAGGTTTCCGCTGAGTCCTTGTTGTTTGAGGTGCCCATTTGAGTGTACAGAGTGGTTAGTATTGTGAGGAGTTCTTTGAGAGATAAGAGTGAAAGGAAATTGAAAAATTTTCTTCCTCCTTGCCGCTTCAAACGAGAATTCTGTGTGTCGTAAAGAAAGGAAGAGATTCAAAGAAACTTCGAGGAGTTTTCTTAGGGAGGAATTAGAGATAAGTTGTATTTAATTATTGAATTTTTTATGACTTTACTTTTATATATAAATTCCATGTTTTGTCTTATATTCTCCATGAGTTCTGAGTAGTTTTCTCTATCTTTCTCCTTGTCTTAAGATTTTGTGAAATAGTGATTTGAATTGGTTGTTACATGAGAATGTTAAAGAAGTTGTGATGATCTTTTCACTTCAATCTTAATTTACTTTCAATCTGGCCAATTGATTTATTAAAATATGTTGAGTTTTACAACTAAAGTGAAGATTACATCCAAGATTTAGGGAGGTTAAAGTCCTTAAAAGTTGGGTGCAAATAAATAGAGAAATAAAAAATTATCGGACGTAAAATTGGAGATTTTAGAGTGACAGACTAAAATCCTCAATTCAGTCCTATCATTTGGGTGCTGAAGTGTAGATGTTAGCCCTCAGGCAAGGGGTATGTGGAAGCTCCAAAGTGAGAGTCGGTATCCTCCCAGCCTAGCCGCAGATTCAGTAAGCAAGCATAGGGTTAGTCAATATTCTTTATGCCCGGTCCAAAGGGTAAATAATAGGTATGCTCTTATTTGACACAATATAATTTGAACTGATTCAATTTATCCATTCACTTAAACTTCTTGACAAGGAGAAGGATGTTTTCTTATATATTGAACTTCACATCAGAAAATTTATTAATAGTATTAGTTGATTAAGAGTTTACTAAACTCACATTTCAATTGCCTATAAGTGACAAATATGCAATTTGAACTATATTATTGTGATTACGTATTGATTTTTAAATCTTAGTTCGTACCCTCTAATATTACTCCCTGTGGGATCGATATCCAAGACTCCATTAGAGCCCTGTATTACTTAAGCGATACGTATACTTGCATTGACAAGTGTGACTTTACAATTACTGAATATTTTATACACATCTTTATTAAATCTATAACCATTGTCAAGTTTTTGGTGCCGTTGTCGGGGATTTAAATCTTCTAGCAACAGTATCAAATTCTCGTATTTTTAATCATATATAAAGTCTCTATCATGTATTTGGCACCGCTGTCAGGGAGTAAAAATTAGACTTTAAAAAAAATCATAATTAGAGTAACTGACAAATTAGAACTATTAGAAAACTTTTACTTGAATTGCAACTTATTTTCTTATTTAGTTAACTATTTTTTTGTGTACTGATTTCAATTGAATGCGTAAATTTGGACCTAAAAATCCTATACCTTACAATTATAAATTAGAACACACTATTCGGAGATTTAGAAAACTAAGAAAATAATGTAGAAATCCTGACACAATGGAAAATAATGTGAATAATCAAGAAGAAGAAAATGAACATCAACCTAGACCTCTTCGAGATTATGCAAATCCTACAGTAGATCAAATTTACTTATCTATCCAAAATTCTGATGTTGCTGCTAATTCATTTGAGCTCAAACCTGCTATTATCCAAATGGTACAAAATAATCAATTCAGAGGTACAATAAATGAAGATCATAATTTACACCTCACTAGTTTTTTAGAACTTCGTGCTACCTTTAAATATCACAGAATTTCGAACGATGTTGTTAGACTTAGACTTTTTCCTTTTTCACTTCGGGATAAGGCTAAGTTGTTGTTAAATTTTTTAGCACCTTAATTATTCTCCAACACCTACTATGATGGAAGAGAATTCATCTGGGCAATTTGTGAATTTTCAACCTTCTTATGAGACTTTAAATGCTATTAACAATAGACCCAACAATTCTTATTCGAACTATTATAACCTAGGTTGGAAGAATCATCCTAACTTTAATTGGAATAACAAATCTTCTACAAATCAACAATAGGCAAAAAACCTAGTAAACCCATTGGGAAATTCATCCAACAAAGGAAATGATAATTATAGACCTTCTTATCCTCCAGGATTTAACAGTAACACTCAATTTAGGGAAAAGAAGTTTTCTATGGAAGAGCTAATACTGAACATGGGTCAACAATTGCTGAATCAAGGAAATCAATTACAAATTCAAGTAAACGAGTTACAAAATCAAGGAACTACTATCAAGAATATTGAAATCCATTTGGGGCATATCGCTACTGCGCTTAGTAACCGAACATTGGGAACTTTCCTAGTACTGTGGAACCGAATCCTAAAGATCAAACAAAAGAATAGATAAAAGCGATACAGTTACGAAGTGGAAAAGAATTGGAAACAAGAGTGTATAATAAAACATAAACTAAAAAAAAGAAAGTGGATACAGAAAAAGAAAAGGATCATGAATTCCCAGATTTAGAACATCCACTTACACCAATGAAAATTACTGTGGAGAAACCTCCACCATTGTTTCCTCAAAGATTGAAGCAACACAAAAAGGATAAATAATTTTCTAAGTTTATAGAAATTGTTAAGAAATTAATGGTAAATATTCCGTTCATAGAAGCTTTAGGGCAAATACCCAATTATGTGAAGTTTATGAAAGATATTTTGAACAAGAAAAGGAAGTTAATTGATAATGAGACTGTTGCACTTAGCGAAGAGTGTAGTGCATTTATTCAGAAAAAGCTTCTTGAAAAATTAAAAGATCTAGGTAGTTTCACTATACCGTGTGCTATCGATGAAAGATTTTATGGAAGAGCTCCATGTGATTTGGAGGTCAGCATTAATCCTATGCTTCTATCAATTTTCAAAAGATTAGGATTAGGAGAAGTCTCACTTACTTTTGTAACTCTTCAGTTAACAGATTGTTCTGTTACTTATCCTAAGTGAGTTATAGAAGATTTGTTAGTAAAATTTAATAAATTTATCTTTCCTGTGGATTTTATTATTTTAGATATGGAGGAAGATAAAGAAATACCTATAATTTTAGGGAGACCTTTTTTAGCTTCTAAAAGAGCTATGATAGATGTTCAAAAGGGAGAATTAACTATGAGAGTTAATGATTAAGAAGTGACTTTTAACATTGCAAAATCTATGAAATACCCTGCTGTTGAAAGAGATAATGAATGTTGTCGCATGGAAATTAGTGAACATCTATTGAACGAGCATTTAATAGAATATTTTGAAGAGAAAAAAGATTTTGAAAACAAAGAAGAGGTTATTTTGGATGAAATAGAAAATGAAGAATTAGATTATGTTCAGGAAAAATTTGAGATGTTGGATATTACAGGAAATGCTGATAAGAATCTAGTTCCGTCAATTATAAAACCACATGAACTTGAGTTTAAAATATTGCCCAACCACTCAAAGTACGTGTTTCTGGGAAACTCATCTACATTACCTGTTACTATATCTTTAGAGTTAAATAATTTGAAAGTGCAAAGACTTTTGGATACATTAAAAAGATATAAGAAAGCTTTTAGTTGGACCTTAGCTGATAATAAAGGAACCAGTCCTTGAATCTGTATGCACAGAATTATGTTGGATGAACAATATAAACCAAAAGTTGATCCATAAAGGAGATTAAACCCGATGATGAAATAAGTAGTCAAGAAGGAAATTTTGAAATGATTGGACACTGGAATTATATATCCTATTTCAGACAGTGCTTGGGTAACTGCTGAAGCACAAGAGAAAAATGAATTAATACCTATCAGCAAGTTACTGGGTGGCATATTTGCATTGATTATATAAATGTAAACACTGCCACTAAGAAAGAACACTTCCCTTTACCATTTTTAGATCAAATAGTGGTATACTTTTTGGGCACAAATATTTTTGTTTTTTAGATGGATATACTGGATACCATCAAATTTCTATTGCTTCTGAGGATCAAGAAAAGACAACATTTACTAGTCCTTTTGGAACTTTGCTTTTCGAAGAATGTCTTTCGAATTATGTAATGCACCTGCAACATTCTAGAGAAGTATGATGTCTATATTTAATAAGTTAATTGATGACGGAATAGAAGTGTTTATGGATGATTTCTCTGTATTTGGAACATCATTTGACGCATGCTTAAATTATCTTGAAAAATTTTTGGAGTTATGCGAAAGAACTAATTTAGTTTTAAATTGGGACAAATGTTAATTTATGGTTGTAGGAGGAATTGTGTTAGAGCATAAAATTTTGGAAAATGGTATGGAAGTAGACCCTTCAAAAATTGAAGTTATATCTAAATTAACACCTCCTACTAATGTAAGAGGGGTTAGAATTTTTCTTGGAAATGTTTGTTTTTACTGGCGTTATATTAAAGATTTTTCAAAAATTACCAAACCCTTATGCCAACTTATAGAAAAGGACAAAAAATTTGAGTTTACTGAAGACTGTTTAAATGCCTTTAAGTTATTAAAAGAAAAGTTAATCATAGCCCCTATAATAGTTTCACTTAACTGGGAGAAACCATTAAAACTGATGTTCAATGCTAGTTATTATGCTATTAGAGCTGTTCTTAGACAAAGGTATGATAAGATCTTTAAAGATATATACTACGCTAGTAAAACTCTTAACGATGCTTAAATTAACTACATTGTTATTGAAAAAGAATTGCTGGCTATTGTGTATGCTTCTGAGAAATTTAGATTTTATTTAATTAGGACTAAATGTGTTGTGTACACTGATCACTCTGCTATTAAATATCTGATGCAAAAGAAGGATACCAAACCAAGGTTAATTAGATAGATACTTTTGATGTAAGAATTTGATTTTATGGTTATTGATAGAAAGAGAACTGATAATCAAATTGCTGATTATTTTTCAAGATTAGAATATCATCAATTATCTGACACTGATGATGAAATTACGGATAATTTCCCTGATGAACAACTCTATAATATTAATGAGTAGAAAATACCATGATATGCTGATATTGTTAATTATATTGTAAGTGATATTTTGCCACCTATGCTGACATTGCAACAACAAAAAAAATTCATTCATGATGCAAAAGCATATTTTTGGGATGAGCCTTATTTATATAAACAATGTACGAATCTTATTATGAGAAGATGTGTACTTTATGAAGAAACTAAACTAATTATTCAGAAATGTCATGATTATGCGTTTGGAGGACATTTTGGAACTGATAAAACTGCTTATAAAATTTTACAAGTTGGATTTTATGGTCCTATGTTATTTAAAGATGTTTACAAATACATAAAAACTTGTGATCGATGACAACGAGTAGGCAATATATCTAGAAGAAATGAAATGCCTCTGAATTTCATGTTAGAAGTTGAGATCTTTATTGTTTGGGGATTGAATTTCATGGGACCATTTATTCTTTTATCTGGGAGCTTATACATATTAGTTGTCATAGACTACATTTCAAAGTGGATTGAAGCACAAGCTTTACCTCGTTGTGACGCTAAAAGTGTTTCAAGATTTTTAATGAAAAACATTTTCACTAGATACGGAACGCTGAGACTGATTATCACTGACGGTAGATCCCTGAATCAGGAATAAATACATTAAGAGATTGGCAGAAAAGTTTAATGTTAATCATAGAATCTCTACTTCCTATCACCCTCAGACCTGTGGGTTAGCTGAAGTTTCTAATAGAGAGATTAAACAAATACTAGAGAAGACTGTAAACCCTAGTAGAGTAGATTGGTCTACTAGACTGGATACTGCATTATGGTCTTACAGGACTGCTTATAAAACTCCTATTGGAAAGACTCCCTACAGGCTGATTTTTGGAAAGACTTGTCACTTACCAGTAGAACTGGAGCATAAAGTATAGTGGGAGATTAAAGAATTTAATTATAATTTGAAAGAAGCTGGTGAGAAGAGATTGTTACAAATGAATGAATTTGAAGAATTAAGAAATGAATCTTATGATAACGACTGAATTTATAAATAGAAACTAAAGTTATGGCATGATTGGAAGATTAACCAGAACAACTTTGAAACAGGACAAGAAGTTTTGCTTTACAATACAACGATCAAGTTATTCCTTGGGAAATTGAAGTCTCGTTGGTTAGGACCCTTTACTGTGACTCAAGTTTATATTTATGGAACTGTTGAAACTGATGATCAAAAGACTAACAATATATTTAAAGTAAATAGACACCGATTAAAACTGTATTTTAAGGGTAAAAGATCAAATTTTAAAGAGGTGTTAATGGTCAGTCAACTTAAACAATATACGAATAGGTCTAGCTGACGACATTAAACCAAGCACTTTATGGGAAGCAACCCATAGTTATCTTTATTTTTATTGTGATTATAGTGCTTTTGTCTGAAATTATTGTTATTTTGTGGTAGTATTGAACTTTACTACTCGTATTTACCCTTGAATCATCATAAAAATTGGATCCATAGAGAAAATTGGAACGCATTCGGACCAGACCGAAACTGTGAAATTTTTGCCTTGGGCACCGACGGTGGATTTTTCCCGAGATTCTAGACATTTAATTCTCAAGGCTTGCTAATGGCGCCATTGACACCGCCGATTGCAAGAATGGCGAGATGATGATTTCCGAAGTTTGAAATATTGGTTTTTGGCGGTTTTAGGCGGTTTTAGGCGAGGTTTACTCCCTATAAACTTCCAAAATTGGTTCTTAAATCAATATTACCCAAAAATGAATTGAAACTCCACCAAATTTATCCCTATGGATTCCAATTCCACTAAAAACCCTAGATTTTGAGTGTTCAACAGGAGAAAGTTCATTAGTTCTGAGGCGCAACAAATCTTTAACAAAGTGCTGACAAAGGAGATTAATCAAAGAAAGAGGATTCGTGAATCGAGGAATGAACGATCCTTCAATAGTAATTGAAGAGATGATTGTGCGATGACGATAGGAAGTGTCGTGTTACACTACTGCCCCTGTAGTCTTTCCTGTGGTGAAGGAGTTTTATGCTAATTTTCATGGAATCAAGCAGGGAGTCGTCTATGTACAAGGAAAATGGACAACTTTTACTCCTGCATGGATTAATGAGTTATATATGATCGAGAATGTTCATGTCTTCCATTATACCAACTCCGTCCCGACAAGAAATTTGATGAATGAGATCTACCAATTTTTTACGAATGAGACTGAAGACAGGGAAATGAGAGAAAACGGGTATGTTAGTTTCTCTGCTACACTTCTAAACCCCATTTCTAAGCACTGGCACTTCTTCATTTCTACAAAACTATTACTGATAATGAGGATCGGTAAAGTTATTAAAGAAAGTGCTATTCTAAATTATTGTATTCAAATGAGACTGTCGATTGATATTGGATCGATAATTATGAATTTTATATTCGGTCTGATCGTTCATAGATCAACTTATAGGCTTGTACATCCTTCAACAATCTTCTTACTCTGCAGTCAGTTCTAAGTATCTTATGAGAAATGGGAAAATGTACTTCTACTTTGGAAGCCTTTGGACCCAACCCAGAAGTTTCCAGCCAATGAAGATGAGAATGATATGACTATTATTATGGATCAATCGTCTCAGAACTCACTTCCTATTCAGCCTCTAGTTCCAGAAAAGACACTAGTGATCCTGAGAAGAATCAAGAAACTGGAGAAAGATGTACAAAATGTTATGAATACAATTAACAATATATCTGAAATTTTTTATCATCTAGACTAGAGGATGAAAGAGCATTTTGATTACTCTGGACATTTCAAAGGAAGTTTGATACGATTGATGAGAAAGTTGGGATTGATAGAAGAGGACTCTACTGAAGAATTCCCATACTGACCCT